>VSMD01109871.1:0-136339 GCA_008750895.1 Mirza zaza
TTAGTTAGCCAATTAATGTGTTTCTATTTATAGTAGAGATGGGGTCTCGCTCTTGCTCAGGCTGGTTTCGAACTCCTGACCTCGAGCAATCTGCCCGCCTCGGCCTCCCAGAGTGCTAGGATTACAGGCGTGAGCCACCACGCCCGACCTAAACCATTTACTTAATATCTTTGCAAGTCTGTTTCCTCTCCTATAAAGAGGAATTGATAAAATCCACCTTACACAGTTCTTATATAAAATAACATGTGAATACCAACAAGAACAAAAAGTCCTTACTGACATCTTAGTTCCAGAAGTTGTTTCACCAGGGCTCAAATGTCAAAGGAAAAATGACGCAGTGATCCAAGATAAGGAATGGCAATTTATTTCAGTGAATCAGAAACCTCACCCTCTCCAGCAATCCACCCATGACAAACACTAATCAAGTTTCAGAAATAACACCAAAAGGATGTTATAAATTTATCTTAACTGTCATATCGCATCCAGAAGGATCTATCCTGAATTGAGGACAAAACAGATTGTCCTGGAAACCACAAGGGAACTCTGAGGCCATTCCCTCACTGAGATGCACCTTCAGCTCTGGCACAGTGGGGGACAGGAACCCTTCTTGGCAACTGTATGGGCAGTCCCCTGTCCCTCCCTTCTGCAGTCACAACAGGATCTTGATTGCTGTCACTATTTTTCCTTTAAATGCCTCCAATTCACCTCCATTAGAATCTTTTCTCCTAGTGTTTACGAAATGTATTGCCATTTAAAATCATTTAAATTTAACTGATATTTGATATTTTATTTTATTTATTTTTAGAGACAGGGTCACCCAGGCTGGAGTTCAGTGGTGCGGATCATGACTATAACCTCAAACTCCTGGGCTCAAACAATCCTCCCAACTCAGCCTCACTAGTAGCTAAGACTACAGGCACAAGCCACCCAGCCCAGCTAATTTTTTTTAATTTTTTGTAGAGATAGGGTCTTGCTGTGTTGCCCGGGCTGGTCTTGAACTCCTGGCCTCAAGCAATCCTCCCACCTCGGTGTCCCAAAGTGCTGGGACTACAGGTATGAGCCACAGAGCCCAACATTACTTGTTATTTTTAAATCCTCTGTGCTTACTTAAAAAACCAGTATCCAAGAGACTCCAACCATATATGATCAAATCTGTATCCCTGGGAAAATTACTTAACATCTCTGAAATCTCAGTTTCTTCATACGTAAAATGGGACTTGTAATTCTATATACCTTAAAAGGATGTTGAGAGGATTAAATGAAATAATGAACCTAAAGTGCTTAGCAGGGTGGGAACCCACAGTAAAGACTAGATAACCATGAGCTATCATAATTCACAGATGAACATACTGCATGCTCCATGTATGACTAATGCCTTATTAAAATAAAAGCAGCAATTCAAAAGACACTTTGTAAGAGAAACCCTTTATAACGAATGACTAAAGATTGTTTCTACTTACTACTTACATAAAATTATATACCATAGTGCACAGATGTCAACAAACACCACCAGCTTCTGGTTCTTTCCCACTGAAAATTACGTATCAGGAAATACCAAAAACATATGGTAGGAAGTCCACTGGAATGATAAGAGACCTGGACTGTGGTCCCAGGTCTGGCACCGTCTATATGACCTTGAGCAAGTCACCCAAACCATACAAGCCTTGTTTATAAAGCAGGCAGGGCGGATTAGAATCTTTCTTTCAGAAGTTCAAAGTTTCTATTTCACCATTTGTACTTTCAGAAGCAGGAATCAAAAAATGTTTAAGGCATTAATTATTAGTTATGATTTTTTATGCCTATCAATATCCCACTAAAGGCCGGGCACAGTGGCTCACGCCTATAATCCTAGCACTCTGGGAGGCCAAGGCTGGTGGATCGCTCAAGGTCAGGAGTTGGAAACCAGCCTGCGCAAGAGCGAGACCCCTTCTCTACTAAAAATAGAAAGAAATTAATTGGCCAACTAAAAATATATAGAAAAAACTAGCTGGGCATGGTGGCGCATGCCTGTAGTCCCAGCTACTGGGGAGGCTGAGGCAGAAGGATTGCTTAAGCCCAGGAGTTTGAGGTTGCTGTGAGCTAGGCTGACGCCATGGCACTCACTCTAGTCTGGGCAACAAAGTGAGACCCTGTCTCAAAAAAAAAAAAAGATAGTAAAAAAAAAAAAAATCCCACTAATAATCCCTAAAAAGTTTTGACCTAAACAATCTAAATACATTTACCTCTCTTATTTCACACACTTCATATTCAAAATGTAGGGATATTAAAATTATAAATTAAGAACAGACTAAAACACTAAAGAGAAAAACATCACGCAGTCAAGGGAAAACTGTAACTAAGGGAAAGCACTACATGGAGTCTGGTAGTCAGTAAGTAAATGCTGCCAAATGAATCAAAACCAACAACCAAAAAATAAAAATATTAAAAACTGTTGCCCAGCTTCTCAGGGAAGATGAGGCTAGAGGATCCTTTGAGCCCAAGTTGGAGTCCAGCCAGGACAACGTGGCCATCTCTTAAAGAAAAAAAGGAAAAAAGCAATCTGATAAACTCCTGTATCCTAATAAAAAGCAACACAACTTTGAAAAGAAGTTTATTTTATTGCAAAGTCAATTAAAAAATAAATAAAAATAAAATAATAAAAAAAAGCTTAGTAAGAAATGCTTCAATTAAATAAATCATAATGTAACAAGACTGATCATATACTGAATTCTTCAACAGATACAATGATTTTAAACTTTCTTATGGTGAATTACAATATACATTCAGAAAAGTGCATTTAATGTACATACTTTAAAGATAAATGGGTGTGGCAACTCACGTCTGTAAGCCCAGCACTTTGAGGGACTGACGTGGGAGGAGCGCTTGAGCCCAGGAGTTCAAGACCAGCCTGGACAACATAAAATGAGGTGGGTGTAGTGGTGCATGCCTGTAGTCCCAGCTACTCAGAAGACTGAGGCAGGAGGATCACCTAAGCCCTGCAGTTCGAGGCTGCAGTGAGCTATGATGCCACTGCACTCTAGCCCACGCAACAGAGAAACCCTCTCTCAAAAAATAAATAAATGAATGAATGAATGAATGAATAAAACAACTAAAGGCAGACTTGGAATAGGACAATCAATAAAACTAAAGGCAGACTTGGAATAGGACTCCACTGAAAACATTAAGGACCACTCAGAGGGAAAGTCTGAGCCCTGACATGTCAAAAGACTGCACATGGGCAAGAGGGCATGTACTCAAGGTGCAAGAAACAGACAGGAGAGAGCGGCAGGCCTAAGACACCTTCGGGTGGGAGTCTCTGTTGGGTCTGAATCCACAGACAAAATTCCAGCACTGCCCAAAAACTTCAATGCTTACTAAGAAGGCACAACTTTAAAATACTTGTTTTTATTATAAGATAGTATTTTCTTATTTTTTAAGACAGATTTATTCTATGCCTAAAATCATCAACATTTAATACATTTAGTATGATAGTTTTCCCTGTTTCCAGAAATTAATGATACAAATTATGACTCAGCAAGGAAAGATGGCCTTCAGAGCCACCTCTCCTCCATTTCCAGCTCCAGCCCCAAGAAGGAAGAAACCACCCCTGTCCTCTCCCCACCCCAGTGTGCACTCCCCATTAAACGCTCTCCTGGCCACAGAAGGAAAAAGCAGTTCTTCTCTGATTTCACCCCCTATCCCTCACAATCCTCTCCTTCTTTCTGTGTGGCCACACAGCGAAGGGGGCCTGGAGATGAACCCACAGGAGAAAGGCCACAGGGCTGAGCAACGCCTTTTAACCAGGGACAGGGAGGTGATGGTGAGAGGCCAGCACAGCCCCCAGGGAGGGCGAGAGTCCAAGACTGCAGTGGAGCCGAGAAAGAGCTCAGCAGGAGACAAAGAACAAAGAATTTCTCCAGAATTTGGCTTCGTGAAGGGGAGAGAGCTAGAGAGTAATGAGGAGGCTGAGACACTTTGTGGATGTTTAAATACGAGAGTAAGCTGCCAGCCAGCCAGTGCGGAAGCCCACACTGCACGAATACCAGAGCAGTTGATTTTCTTAATCATCCCACATGGCTGGGAAGGAGGAAAAAGCTTTGGAGCAGGAAGCAAGAAGTTTGCTCAGTCTGAGCATTTTCCACTAAACCACAACTACCAATAGGAAAAAGGAGGTAATTATCAGTAACACCAATCCAAACGGCCGCTAAATAGCACAACTCTATTTCCACTTGTTTTGGCCACAGAAAAGCTCACTCATACTAATTTATGATTTCTATTACTCTATATAAGATTTAACACGAGCAAATATTTAGATACAATTGGATTTTTCAAACTTATAACCATATAATTCTCCCTCTTACTGACTTTTCAAAGAATATCAGAATAAAAAAACCTAATCATACACCAAGACCTCTTCAGATCCATTTTTGGAGATCATCTCTCATTTTAATTCAAGCTGCTAAAAAGTCCATTAAACTACTGATAATACTTAACATTCCAGACAAGTGACAAGGCTGGAAAAGGACAGCCTAAAAGAATTTCTGGCTGTAGTACACAAATGATCTCTCCAGATTTAGTTCAAAACAAACTGGTTCCCAAAGTTCAAACTGCCAGAATGCAAGAAATTTTGAGTTTCCTCTGGCCACTCCCTCTCAGCCAAGGTTTCTGAGTATTTATAAAAAGAAAATACTTATTCAGGACCCCTTCAAACCACAGCCTTATGCTCAGACTTTTGGCAGGCAGTTACAAACTTGCACAATTCTGTATTCATAAAATTAGCAGTCAGGCAGTTTTAATTAAAAACATCAATTTGATATATTTGTACATTTGTAACTTTTACCTAAAATGAAATTCTAGTCCGGGCAACAGAGTGAGACTCTGCCTCAAAAAAATAAATAAATAAATAAAATAAAATAAAAATGAAATATTTTCTTTTATATTTCATTAATGACTCAAATGTAATAACGTAAAAATCCTTTTAAAAAGCTTAAAATCTTAAATTTGAGAATTTATTTTGACAATGGCACGAAGGAAGTCTTTCTAAACAAGTTAAAATAGATTTGAACTCAAATTAAGTTTAGTAAAAAAAAGTCTTTTTCGACAAGTATTTCATTGGTTAAAAAGAAAAGTAAGGCCAGGAGTAATGGCTCACACCTGTAATCCTAGCACTCTGGGAGGCCGACGCGGGCGAACTGCTCGAGGTCAGGAGTTCGAAACCAGCCTGAGCAAGAGTGAGACCCCCGTCTCTACTGTAAATAGAAAGAAATTAATTGGCCAACTAAAAATATATATAGAAAAAATCAGCTGGGTATGGTGGCGCATGCCTGTAGTCCCAGCTACTCGGGAGGCTGAGGCAGGAGGATCGCTTGAGCCCAGGAGATTGAGGTTGCTGTGAGCGAGGCTGACACCATGGCACTCACTCTAGCCTGGGCAACAGAGTGAGACTCTTGTCTCAAAAAAAAAAAAGAAAGTTAACAAAAAAATGTTAAGAAGTTCTTTTTCCTTTTGTCTACTGAGAATGAAGCAGCATTACTCGACAAGGAGAAGGGGGCAATTTTGCACCCTAAAGAACATTCGGCATCGTCTATAGACAGTTTTGGTTGTCACAACAGGAGGGGTGTGCACCACTGACCCTGAGTGTGTAAGGGGCCAAGATACTGATAAATACCTTACAACACACAGAATAGCCCCCACGACAAAGAACTACACAGCCTAAAACATGGGCCAAAGGGACTGGTTTAAACTGGGAAGGAAGGGTTTGTCTTCCTGTTCCACACCATAAATAGGGTCTCATCTGCACAGTCTGCTGAGTGAAAAAAGCCACAGCTCTGGCAGCTGGCAGAGCTGAAAGAGCAGGAAAAGTCTATGCACAGGCCCTTAGCTTTCCACCCACAGTTCCCAGGAAAGGAGAGATACCTCAAGGAATGAAATCTGAGAGGAACCACAGGTAACCTCACTGCTTACCTGTACCTCTTTCTATAGTCCCCAGCTGGCCTGGCACAGATGGACAACCCCAAATGGATGATCAAAATCTCCAGTCCCTCTGAGACCCCACTAGCAAGAGGGAAAGAAAGAAACTAAATCCCAAGGGCCCACTGAGTGCCGGTAGGGTCCTGGCAGTTCCACAGTCATCACTTCACTCAGTTCTCTTTCAGCACAGGAGGCGGGTACTTGTCATCAGGCCCACCGTGAAAGGGTGAACCCGAAGCTTCCACAGCTCTTCCAAAAGCTAGAGCAGGGCTCTGAATAGGGTGACCTGCAAAAGTCAGCCCACCCCACCGCCAGCTCCCTGGAGCTTGCTTTCTTTACCTCAAGGGGTGGCCTGCACTGTGAGGCCAGACAAGGCCTGTGCACTGTATCTTGAGATATTTAAAAAATGGTGAGGATGCCTCTTGTCAACTAGAGGAAGCATCCCCCCTTCCTGTCCCCACTACCCGGCCAACCCTAACTGGCCTCTGTGTCAGGGAAGCAGTCAGCTGGATAGCTCTGCCAGCCTCCTGCCGCTCACTCTGCCTTCACTCCTTCTGGGCCACAGCAGCTCCTCCCCACGCCACCCTGCGTCCACACAGCCTCACTCTCCCAGGCCGCCTTCAAATTCAGCTCCATGACCCCCAATCTCCGTTTTACACGCATACAAAGCCACTCACTTTCAAATATTCACACTTTGCTCCTACTGTCCTACCACTGACAGCCCCTTACCATCTTCCTGCCTGAGAAACAACTGTTCACACGTCACTTCAGGATTCAGCTCCAGTCCCAACTCCTTATGACACCTTCCTTGGCTCGCCAGACAGCCGCCACTCCCTCTTACCTCCCTGGCACACTTCTGCATAGCACTCACCTCACTGTATTTTATCCAGGCAACATTTAGGGCATACTTTAACCAAAAAAGTATTTGCTGTTTACCTGGAATTCAAATTTAACTGGGCATACTGTATTTTACCTGGCAGCCCCAGGCCTGGCACGTGACAGACCCTCAAACAGGGACAGAGGGAAGGCACTGATAGAGAAGCCAGCAGCTAGAACATAGGGAATAATATGCAAAAGTAAACCAAAGGCAAAAAGAGGTGGACAGAAGTCTTGTGCCAGGAGCAGTAAGCCCAGGCTGGGCGCGGTGGCTCAAACCTGTAATCCTAGCTCTCTGGGAGGCCGAGGTGGGCGGATCGTTTGAGCTCAGGAGTTCGAGACCAGCCTGAGCAAGAGCGAGACCCCATCTCTACTATAAATAGAAAGAAATTAATTGACCAACTAAAATATATATATAGAAAAAAAAAATTAGCCGGGCATGGTGGCACATGCCTGTAGTCCCAGCTACTTGGGAGGCTGAGGCAGCAGGATTGCCTGAGCCCAGGAGTTTGAGGTTGCTGTGAGCTAGGCTGATGCCACGGCACTCACTCTAGCCTGGGCAATAAAGTGAAACTCTGTCTCAAAAAAAAAAAAAAAAAGAACATTAAGCCCAAATCCCCCACTCGACAGCCAGACCTCCATAACTTAGGTGAGACCACAGTTCCAAGTCACTCTCTGGACTCCCCTCTGAACACCCCAAGCTCAGGGCAGCAGGTCTGCTTCTCCTGCAGTACACCAGCCACCCTGAGCTGGCACTCAGCCTCGTTTGCACAGCTCCCTCTAACTGGTGCATTATTCCCCCAACCCCAATGTCCCTCATCCTTCAAAGCCAACCTCAAATGACTGGCCCTCCTTCCCCCACTCACTGCACCTTATCCCCATGAAGTCCAGCTCAAAGGACCTATGTCTCCCCTACACACCCATGAAGCCCCAACACTTGGATTATGACTCTTCTAGCACTTATCAACTGGCCCGCAGAAAGATGGCTGCGCCCAGTCGGGTTGTACAAAGGTTGCAGTGAGCCCCGGCGTGGTTGAGGAAAATTGGAGGCGGCTGCGGCTCCTGGGAGAAGAAGAGCATAAGGCTCAAGATGGAAAATCATAAACCATATGATACTAGTGAGGAAAACCCAACAATTTTCAGTATCATACTCAGAAAAATTAACCAGCTTCCAGAATCAGAAAGGAATTTACTTGAACATGGATCAGCATATACTGGACTTAGTGCTGCTCTCTGTGGCCTAATAGCAAACAGTCTTTTTCGACACATCTTAAATGTGACACAGGCTCGTATCGCTGCTGGCTTACCGATGGCAGTGATCCCATTTTTCACAGCACAGGTAGCTTACACAAGTTTTGTAAGTGTACCTTTGACCACAGGTGATTTGAACTGTGAAACCTGTGCAGTAACTCAGAGTGGACTGGTTGGTCTTGTTTTGGGTGGTCTGTATCTTGTTTTCATGGCTATCCCTGTGAATGGTGGCCTAATAGCCAGGTAGCAATCAGCTCTGCTACCAGAGAAAGGAAACATCTTAATTTACTGGATTAGAATTTCTAAGCCTATCTTTAGAAAGATGTTATTTCCCATTTTGCTCCAGACTGTGTTTACAGCATACCTTGGATCTAGACAATATAAACTCATTATAAAGGGCCTTCAATTACCTGAACCTGACCTACCTAAAAATTCACTGATTTTAAGCAACTATGTACTCACAAAAAAATAAAATGGTAAAAATTAAAAAAAAAAAAAAAACAGGCCCACAGACAGCAGCTGTGTGTAGACTTTGCCCACACACCTCACTTAGAACACAAAGGCCCCACAGACAAGGCAAGGAAGGGCAATGCCTTAAAGATATCATGTCCGTTTGCTGTTGCTATAACTGAATACCCAAGATAGAGTGACTTAAAATGAAAGGAAATTCATTTCACAGTTCTAGAGGCAGGGAAATCCAAGGTCCCAGGGCCACATTTTGTGAGGGCCTCTGGGCCATTGGGGACTCTGCAGAGTCCTGAGATGACATGGGGCAGCATATGCCAAGGGGGTTGGAGCACAACTGGCTCTTATAACAGACCCACTACTCTTGTGGAGACTCCAATGGATTAACCCATTCATGAGGCAGAGTCCTCATATTACCCAATCACTTCTTGAAGGCCCTGCCTCTTAATACTGTTACACTGGCGATTAAGTTTCAACACGTGCTTTGGAGAGGACATTCAAGCCATAATAATATCGTTTATAACCATATAGAGAATATAACCAAACACTTGAAAAACAGACAAAATCAAAGATATGATGTGAATAGCCTAAATCACTGCTGAAAAGTACATGCACATCAGAAATAAATCCTGGTCAGCCACAGTAGCTCATGCACTTTGGGAGGCTGAGGCGGGAGGATTGCTTGAGGCCTGGAAAACAAAACACACCAAATCAAGAGAATTCTTTTTTTTTTCTTTTTTAGACAGAGTCTGGCTTTGTTGCCCAGGCTAGAGTGAGTGCCGTGGCGTCAGCCTAGCTCACAGCAACCTCAAACTCCTAGGCTCAAGCAATCCTGCTGGCTCAGCCTCCCAAGTAGCTGGGACTACAGGCATGTGCCACCATGCCCGGCTAATTTTTTCTATATATATTAGTTGGCCAATTAATTTCTTTCTATTTATAGTAGAGACGGGGTCTCGCTCTTGCTCAGGCTGGTTTCGAACTCCTGACCTCAAGCAATCTGCCCACCTCGGCTTCCCAGAGTGCTAGGATTACAGGCGTGAGCCACCGCGCCCGGCCAAGAGAATTCTTTAAAGTAGAAGAATAGCAGCATTGTTTTGGGTCATAACATTTATTTATTTATTTTTTTTGAGACAGAGTCTCACTCTGTTACCTGGACTAGAGCGCCATGGCGCCTGCCTAACTCACAGCAACCTCAAACTCCTGGGCTCAAGTGATCCTTCTGCCTCAGCCTCCAGAGTAGCTGGGACTACAGGCATGCGCCACCATACCCAGCTAGTTTTTTCTATATATTTTTAGTTGGCCAAGTCCTCCCGCCTTGGCCTCCCAGAGTGCTAGGATTACAAGTGTGAGCCACCACGCCCAGCCAGTCATAACATTTAAAATAAAGCATGTGATACAAGGAGGCAGATCCTTGAACAGCAGCAGCCTGGTACACTTGCTGGCATACATTCATAAATTTACATATTGAGTAAGAAGATCTCAGATTATAGTAAAGTAGAATTTGGGTTCAAATGCTAACTCCAGCTGGGCACAGTGGCTTGTGCCTATAATCCCACCTACTAAGAAGGCTGAGCAGGGAGAATCACATGAGGCCAGGAGTTTGAGACCACTCTGCACAACACACCAAGATCCCATCTCTAAAAAAAAAATAAATAAACATTTTTTAGACCAGGCGCAGTAGCTCAACTGTAATCCTAACACTGTAATCCTAATCCTGTAATCCTAACACTCTGGGAGGCAGAGGCAGGCGGATCATTTGACCTCAGGAGTTGGAGACCAGCCTGAGCAAGAGCAAGACCCGTCTCTACCAAAAATAGAAAAAATTAGGCGGGCACGGTGGCGCGTGCCTGTAGTCCCAGCTACTCCAGAGGCTGAGGCAGAAGGATCACTTGAGCCCAGGAATTTGAGGTTGCTGTGAATTACGCTAACGCCATGGCACTCTAGCCAGGGCACAGAGTGAGACTCAGTCTCAAAGAAAAAAAACAAACAAAAAAAATAAAACATTTTTTTTTAATTAACTAGGAGTGATAGTTTGAGCCTGTAATCTCAGCTACTCGGGAGGCTAAGGTAGGAGGATCGCCTGAGGCCAGGAATTCTGACATCAGCCTGGGCAATATAGTGAGACCAATCTTTTTTTTTTATTTTGGCATATTATGGAGGTACAGATTTTAAGGTTTCAATAAATGCCCTTCCCCCCCTCCCCCCACAAGTCTGAGTTTCCAGCATGACCATCCCCAAGATGGTGCACATCTCACTCATTATGTATGTATATACCCACCCCCCTCTCGAGACCTATCTCTTAAAAAGAAAAAACTAGGCGGGGTGCAGTGGCTCATGCCTATAATCCTAGCACTCTGGGAGGCCGAGGCCGGCGGATTGCTGGAGGTCAGGAGTTCGAAACCAGCCTGAGCGAGAGTGAGACCCCGTCTCTACTATAAATAGAAAGAAATTAATTGGCCAACTAATATATATAGAAAAAATTATATTGTTTACTAGAAGCTATCTAATAACAAAAAAGAGAGAAAAATAAAGATAAAAATTAAAAAAAAAAGAAAGAAAAAATTAGCCAGGCATAGGCCTGTAGTCCCAGCTACTCGGGAGGCTGAAGCAGTAGGATTGCTTGAGCCCAGGAGTTTGAGGTTGCTGTGAGCTAGGCTGACGCCATGGCACTCACTGTAACTTGGGCAACAAAGCGAGACTGTCTCAAAAAAATAAAAAGAAAAAGAAAAAACTAGCTAACTCCACCACTTACTAGCTATGTGGCTCTGGGCATATTACTCATATCCAAAATGCAGTTTTCTCATGTGTAAGTACAAACTAAGAACTAGCACATGGGATGCTATAAGAACCACATCAAACAATGTGTGTAAACTAACAAGGAAAATGCTCAGTATGCAGAAGTACAATAAGCATTAGTCTCCTTTCCTTCCCACTACAACTGCAAAGGCAAATTTCCTTTACCTTGAACTCATTTCTTACTTCCTCTCTCTACCTCTTCATGGCACCAGCAGAAATGCAGAAGTATTTCTTTCTCTATTACAATCACCAGAGCTGCTCCTACTCTCTGACTTAAGCAGAGAAGCTTCATGGTTCTCCCAGACAACTAAAAACTTCACTGCTCCATTCTAGGTGTGCCATCTTCTCCCAATCCTAACCACCATGGCTTTGATAGCTGCTGGGGCCTAATTCAACAAAGCTTCCTTTACCTTCCTGGGTCGGTCAGCTGCAAACTTATCTTTCTTTAACTCTCCCTAGCATCTCTGTCTCTCTGTCCCTTTCTCTTCTGGTCTGCTCCCCGACGGGGCAGGAGTCACTACATGGCCTTTTATCAGACTTCCCAGACTGACACAGATCCCTCTCACTGATCCTTTCTGCATTCTCTCAAATTGCCCTTCTTTCTAAACTGCTGCTTTTTAAAGACAGGATATTGGAATTGTGGTTGCATTTTTTAAAATATTAACTAAATGATAAAATAACAGAGAAATCTCTTGAAAATTCTGAAATTCTTGGAAACAGATTTCTAAAAAAAATCCATGAATCAAATACATCAAAAGGAAAATTACAATGTATTTTAAACTGAATGAAAATGAAAACATGACATATCAAAATCTGTGTGATGCCCGTAAAGCAGTACTTAAGGGGAAGTTTATAACACTAAACACCTACGTTAGAAAGGAAGAAAGGTCTCAAATCAGCTTCTACCTTAAGAAAAAGGAGGAGCACTGAAACTCAAAGCAAGCAGAAGAAAGGAAATAATAACTATCTGAGCAAAGTCAATGAAGCAAAAAAGGACCAATGAAACTAAAAGTGAGCTCTTTGAGAAGATCAATAAAACTGATAGACCTCTAACCATGCTCATTTGGAAAAAAAAAAAGAAGATAGAAATCACCAGCATTAGGAATGGGAGGGGTGACAGATTCTACAGCTATCAAAGGATAATAAGGGACCATTACAAACAACTTTATGTCAATAAATTCAAAATTTTAGATGAAATAAATTTCTAGAAAGAAAAACTCACTCAAGAAGTAACAGGTAATAGCTCTATATTTGTTACAGAAATTGGATTTATAGGTAAAAACTTTCTAGGCCCAGATGCATTTCACTCAGGAATTCCATCACACAATTAAAGAAGAAATAAAACAAATTATTTACCAACTCTTCCAGAAAACTGAAAAGAATACCTCCCATGACAAAAAAAATAAAACTACACACCAATATCTCTCATGAAAATAAATGTAAAAATTCTAAACAAAATTTTAACAAACTGAGTCCAACAATCTAGAAAAGAAGGATAGATAATACATCATGACCAAGTAGAGTTTATCTCACAAATGCACAGTTGGTTTAACATTCAAAAAAATCAATATAATTCACCAAACTGTAAACCAAAAAAGAAAAGCCATATGATCATCTCAACAGACACACAAAAAGCACTAAAACTTAATATTAAGTCCTGATTTTAAAAAAAAAAACTCTAAGTGATAGAAACAGAAAATCTCGGCCGGGCGACGTGGCTCACGCCTGTAATCCTAGCTCTCTAGGAGGCCAAGGCGGGTGGATCGCTCTAGGTCAGGAGTTCAAAACCAGCCTGAGGAAAAGCGAGACCCTGTTTCTACTAAAAATAGAAAGAAATTAATTGGCTAACTAAAAATATACAGAAAAAAAAAATTAGCCGGGCATGGTGGCACATGCCTGTAGTCCCAGATACTCGGGAGGCTGAGGCAGAAGAATCACTTGAGCCTGGGAATGTGAGGTTGCTGTGAGCTAGGCTGATGCCACGGCACTCTAGCCCGGGCAACAGAGTGAGACTCTGTCTCACACACAAAAAAAAAGAAATAGAAAATCTCCTCGACTTGATAAATGGCACCTATGAAATCTCTATAGTTAATATCATACTTAACAGCATACAACTGAATACTGTCCCTATAGGTTCAAGAATAAAACAAGAAAATCCACTCTCACCACTTCTACTCTTTATGTACTAGAAGTCTGAGCCAATGTAATAAGGCAAACAAAAATAAATAAATAAATGGCATTCGGTTTGGGAAGGAAAATATAAAACTGTCTTTATTCACAGACAATACAGACTATCCAAAGGAATCTACAAAAAGAAGCTACTAGAACTAATAACACAGTACAGTAAGATTTCAGAATACAAGTTCACTATATAAAAATCAACTGTATTTTTATACATTACCAATAAACAATTAGAAATTGAAATCTTTAAAAATACTATTTACCACCCAGGTGTGGTAGCTCAAGCCTGTAATTCTAGCACTCTGAGAGACTGAGGCAGGAAGATCTCCTGAGGGCAGTAGTTCGAGACCAGCCTGAGCAAGAGCAAGACCCCTGTCTCTTCTAAAAATAGAAAAAATTAGCCAGACAACTAAAAATAGTTAGCTGAGCATGGTGGAGCATGCCTGTAGTCCCAGCTACTGGCAGGAGTAGCTGGAACTGGGAGTAGCTGACTCAGGGAGGCTGAGACAGCAGGATTGCTCAAACCCAGGAGTTTGAGGTTGCTGTGAGCTAGGCTGACGCCACAGCACTCTAGCCCAGGCCACAGAGTGAGACTCTGTCTCATAAATAAATAAATAAATAGATAGATAGCAATAAGAAACCTGGAATGAATTTCTGTGACTGAAAACCCAGATAGGAAATCCTCATCTCCACCAATTTAAATTGGCCAACTGGGCCGAGCCCGGTGTCTCACCCCTGTAATCCTAGCATTCTGGGAGACCAAGGCGGGCGGATTGCTCAAGGTCAGGAGTTTGAAACCAGCCTGAGCAAGAGTGAAACCCTGTCTCTACTATAAATAGAAAGAAATTAATTGGCCAACTAATATATATAGAAAAAATTAGCCGGGCATGGTGGCGCATGCCTGTAGTCTCAGCTACTCAAGGAGGCTGAGGCAGCAGGATTGCTTGAGCCCAGAAGTTTGAGGTTGTTGTGAGCTATGCTGACGCCACGGCACTCACTCTAATCTGGGCAACAAAGCGAGACTCTGTCTCAAAAAAATAAATTAATTAATTAATTAATTAAAGTGGCAACTCAGAGAGGAAGCAGATTTTGGAAATGTGCAGATACCCCAAAGGTCAGGACTTGATCTTATTGTCAATGAGTTCCCAGTGAGAAGCAGAATATGTGAAAGGACTTGGGGGCACAAAAATAGTTAAACAGGAGTACATTCTAGAATTCAATAGTACAGTAGGGAAATTATAGTTATCAAGAATTTATCATCCATTTCAAAATAGCTAGAAGAATTGTCATGCTCCCAACACAGAAAAATGTTTGAGGTAATGGATATCCCAATTACCCTGATTCTCATTACACACTATATACGCGTAACCCAAATACATGTACAAAAATATCACCTGTACCCCCAAAATATGTACAATTATGATACATCAATTAAAAAAAAACAGTTGGGTGTGGTGGCTCATATCTGTAGTCCCAGTTACTTGGGAGGCTGAGGTGGGAGAGTCACTGGAGTTGAGGAGTTTGAGACCCCCCAACTTGAAAAATGCCAACAAAAAAAACAAAAAACAAACAAAAAGGGACTCTGACAGACCTGGTTCTGTGAGGCAATGTGGGAGTTTTGGCTGACCATAATAAGTTTAAACGTGTCCCCAAGGCAGGACTGCTCTAAGAGTATTGATACAGTCTTTTTTTTTTTTTTTTTCTTTTTTGAGACAAAGTCTCGCTTTGCTGCCCAGGCTAGAGTGAGTGCCGTGGCATCAGCCTAGCTCACAGCAACCTCAATCTCCTGGGCTCAAGCAATCCTGCTGCCTCAGCCTCCCAAGTAGCTGGGACTACAGGCATGCACCACCATGCCCGGCTAATTTTTTATATATTAGTTGGCCAATTAATTTCTTTCTATTTATAGTAGAGACAGGGTCTCGCTCTCGCTCAGGCTGGTTTCGAACTCCTGACCTCCAGCAATCCGCCGGCCTCAGCCTCCCAGAGTGCTAGGATTACAGGCGTGAGCCACCATGCCTGGCTAATTTTTTATATATTAGTTGGCCAATTAATTTCTTTCTATTTATAGTAGAGACAGGGTCTCGCTCTGGCTCAGGCTGGTCTCGAACTCCTGACCTCCAGCGATCCGCCGGCCTCAGCCTCCCACAGTGCTAGGATTACAGGCGTGATATAGTCTTGAGTTGAAATAAATCACCTCATTTACACTGTCTGGATCCAGGAAAACAGGATCCCAGCACACTCTGCTCCTCAGAGGACCTGAGGGTACTGTGTGCTGTTCTAGAACAAGTTTGTAGGGAGAGTCTAATAAACTACCTGCTGCCAGTCCAGAGGGCTCTGGAAACAATGAAAAGAGACACTTTTAACTCAATAAGTAAAAATCACCCTTTTTAGTTTTGGAAAGATCCAGAAGGCTGGAATAGGACTAGTGAGTGAAAATTATCACAAGGCAGATTCAAGAACTGCTGATAATCAGAGATGCCCTTAGATCAAATGAGCTGCCTTAAAAGTAGCTGAACCCTCTCACCCACCTGAAGCATCCCGGTGGGGCAGGGAGGACTGTGCCTCACCACACATCAGCGGAAATGTCAAGTTCTTGCACTAACCTTAGCTAGACTTCTCAGATAGTCACAAGGATTCAACTCTAGAGGCTCCAAACATGAGTGGTACAATTTCGTTTATTTTAAAAAGCATCATCTGCCGGGCTTGCTCAGTTGGTAGAGCATGAGACTCTTAAAAAGCATCATACCGTATCAAAGCACAGAGAATTCTCCTGGCTCAATTTTTTTTTTTTTTTTTTGAGACAGAGTCTCCCTTTGTTGCCCAGGCTAGAGTGAGTGCCGTGGCGTCAGCCTAGCTCACAGCAACCTCAATCTCCTGGGCTCAAGCGATCTTCCTGCTTCAGCCTCCTGAATAGCTGGAACTACAGGCATGCGCTGCCATGCCTTGCTGATTTTTTGTATATATATTTTTAGTAGGTCAATTAATTTCTTTCTATTTTTAGTAGAGACGGGGGGGGGGGCCACGGGGGGGGGTGTCTCGCTCGGGCTGGTTTCGAACTCCTGACCTTGAGCAATCCGCCCGCCTCGGCCTCCCAGAGTGCTAGGATTACAGGTGTCAGCCACTGTGCCCGGCCCCCAAAAAATTTAAAAACATGCAAAAAGAAAACTCAGCTCCTACTCAAGAATTCTCGGGCCCACTGGGGTAGAACAAAATCATGATAAGGACACACTAGTGTCTCCTATAGTGTCTCCTACATGGGAGAATATATTAAGGAGATAAAAGGGGCATTTATTGAGAGAAAAGGTCCAACTGTGATTGTTCTGGAATAAAGCAGTCCTGAAGACAGCTTTAGGAATTCAAGGTGGGGGGAAAGGGGGGCATGGGCAATATATGTAACCTTAACATTTGTACCCCCATAATATGCTGAAATAACAAAAAAACAATGAAAAAAATAAAATACTAGCACTATGAAAAAAAAAAGGAATTCAAGGTGAATAGGTGCCACTAGAAAACAAACAACTTAATTGGGATTTTCCCAAGAACACAGTTAGAGAAGAAGAAGGGGACAGTTTTAATTTTTAACAGGTATTTATTTTTCTTTTTTAATTTTTAAAAAATTTTTATTTATTCATTTTTTTAGAGATGGTATCTCGCTAGGTTGTCCAAGCTGGACTTAAACTTCTGGGCTCAAGTGATCCTACCCTCTCAGCCTACCGAGTAGCTGGGACTATAGCCTGGCACCATCGTGCCCAAGTAAAATAGGTGTTTCTTGACAAATCTTAACAATGCTGCCAGTTTCTTTGCATGCCTCTTTCCTACTCCTTCCCAGGGCCTTTCTTTTGTGTATGTTCAGTTCTTTGTTTTTTTGAGACAGAGTCTCCCTGTCACGTGGGCTACAGTGCCATGGCATCAGCCTAGCTCACAATTCCCCTGCCTCAGCCTCCTGAGTAGCTGGGACTACAGGTGTACACCACCACACCCGGTTAAATTTTTTTATTTTTAGTAGAGATGGGGTCTCACTCTTGCTCAGGGTTCAGGCTGGTCTCAAACTCCTGAACTCAAGTGATCCTTCCACCTAGGCCTCCCAGGGTGCTAGGATTACAGGCATGAGCCGCCTTACCCAGCCCTATGTGTATGCTCAGTTCTTTAAAAAAGAAGTTCAATAATGAGTTTTCTTTTTAGAAGCAAAGTATTTTCCTCTTTAAATTTTGTTTTCCATAGGCTATATGAACAATGGATAAACCTGAAATTTAATATCTTTTTTTTTTTTTGAGACAGAGTCTCGCTTTGTTGTCCAGGCTATGAAATTTAATATCTTAATCTCTTAAACCCTTCCTGTCCAAACATATCAAACTTTTTTTAAAAATGGTGAAAGGTGTACAAGATAAAAAAAGAGAAGCAATCTGCACCAAATGCACATTCTTTCCAAAGTTTGGAACACAGATGATGACCATTTCTGGATGATAAAATAGATGTTAGAGACAGAGTCCCCTCTTTTAGGAAATAAGATTTGAATTAGATGCTAAGATACAGTTCAATGGACTTTGTAAGTTGACATGTACTGCTGGGAGGTGTCTCACGGCTGGTGGGGTCAAGTGAAACTGGAATGAAATCTCCTTAAAGGCAGGGACTAAGTGATCCACTTCCTATGTAACACTGAAATGCCTAGCACTATACCAGCACCCAGCAGATTCAACAACGTTCCATGAAGCCACACGCTCTGCCACACACTCTGCTACGCACAATCTGGTGCCACTGTCTAGTGGAGGCAGCAGAAAAGATGCAATGTGCCAAATCCTATGTGCACAGAGTGCTGGGCAAGCCTGCAGGAGACTGGGGGACCAGGGAAGCCTTCTAGGCAAGGTAATGTCTGAGCTGAGTTTTAAAGGGGATGATCAAATGAAATGAAAGAATACTCCAGCAGAGGGAGACAAGGAGACTAAAATAAATTTCAAGGGACCAAAAGCTGTTCAGCACAACTCTGTGAAGCATGCACACAGAGGTCATAAGAGAGCAGAGGGCAGAACTGAATGATAAAGTGTCCTGGATAGTTCAGGAGACCTTATTACCAAGGCAGTGGGAGCCATGAAGGGTTTTAAATGGAAGAGTGACTGTGAACAGATTGTTTAGAAAGACAGAGGCAGGAATAAACCTCTAGATTTAAACAAAAAAAAGAAAGAAAGAAAGAAAGAAAACAACTACAATGAAGATGTGGGAAAAGGGATCAGGAAAAACACTGTTAAAAGATCTTTACTCTTGGCCGGGCGCGGTGGCTCAAGCCTGTAATCCTAGCTCTTTGGGAGGCCGAGGTGGGCGGATCCTTTGAGCTCAGGAGTTCGAGACCAGCCTGAGCAAGAGCGAGACCCCATCTCTACTATAAACAGAAAGAAATTAATTGGCCAACTAATATATATACAAAAAATTAGCCGGGCATGGTGGCGCATGCCTGTAGTCCCAGCTACTTGGGAGGCTGAGGCAGCAGGATTGCTTGAGCCCAGGAGTTTGAGGTTGCTGTGAGCTAGGCTGATGCCACGGCACTCACTCTAGCCTGGGCAACAAAGTGAGACTCTGTCTCAAAAAAAAAAAAGATCTTTACTCTTGGCCGGGCGCTGTGGCTCAGGCCTGTAATCCTAGCACTCTGGGAGGCCAAAGCGAGAGGATCACTTGAGCTCAGTTCAAGACCAGTCTGAGCAAGAGCAAGACCCAGTTTTTACTAAAAATAGAAAAAATTAGCCGGGCATGGTGGCACATGCCTGTAGTCCCAGCTACTCAGGAGGCTGAGGCCGGAGGATTGCCTGAGCCTATGAGTTTAAGGTTGCACTCTAGCCCAGGTGACAGGGTGAGATTGTCTCAAAAAAAAAAAAAAAAAAAAGCCTTCATTCTCTTCAACCAGTCCTCAGAATTAGTATTATAAAGAATTAGGGGTCGGCCGGGCGCGGTGGCTCACGCCTGTAATCCTAGCACTCTGGGAGGCCGAGGCGGGCGGATTGCTCAAGGTCAGGAGTTCAAAACCAGCCTGAGCGAGACCCCGTCTCTACTATAAAAATAGAAAGAAATTAATTGGCCAACTAATATATATATAAAAAAATTAGCCGGGCATGGTGGCGCATGTCTGTAGTCCCAGCTACTCGGGAGGCTGAGGCAGCAGGATTGCTCGAGCCCAGGAGTTTGAGGTTGCTGTGAGCTAGGCTGACGCCACGGCACTCACTCTAGCCTGGGCAACAAAGCAAGACTCTGTCTCAAAAAAAAAAAGAATTAGGGGTCATATTTTAATTTTAATTCAAGATGCTTTAAAAAAATTCACCCCTTAGGCCGGGCGCGGTGGCTCACGCCTGTAATCCTAGCACTCTGGGAGGCCGAGGTGGGCGGATCGTTTGAGCTCAGGAGTTAGAGACCAGCCTGAGCAAGAGCGAGACCCCATCTCTACTATAAATAGAAAGAAATTCATTGGCCAACTAATATATATAGAAAAAATTAGCCGGGCATGGTGGCGCGTGCCTGTAGTCCCAGCTACTTAGGAGGCTGAGGCAGCAGGATTGCTTGAGCCCAGGAGTTTGAGGTTGCTGTGAGCTAGGCTGACGCCACGGCACTCACTCTCTCCTGGGCAATAAAGTGAGACTCTGTNNAAAAAAAAAAAAAAAAAAAAAAATTCACCCCTTTACACATTTTGATATGTTGCAGGTTTTTTTGTTTTGTTTTGTTTTTTGAGACAGAGTCTCGCTTTGTTGCCCAGGCTAGAGTGAGTGCCCTGGTGTCAGCCTGGCTCACAGCAACCTCCAACTTCTGGGCTCAAGCGATCCTCCTGCCTCAGCCTCCCGAGTAGCTGGGACTACAGGCATGTGCCACGATGCCCGACTAATTTTTTCTATATATATATTAGTTGGCCAATTAATTTCTTTCTATTTATAGTAGAGACCTGGTCTCGCTTTTGCTCAGACTAGTTTTGAACTCCTGACCTCGAGCAATCCACCTGCATCGGCCAATGTTGCAGTTTTTAAAGAGTATATTACCATAACTCTAAATCATATTTGGGATTAACAGCAGACCACCATAAAGTTTAAAGTCTTCACAGTCATACAGATCATCTGTTACCTTCATTTTGGAACAGAGCATAGCCACTCCTGCCCCTCAGCATACCCAAAACATGTTCTTTTTTTTTTTTTTTTTTTGAGACAGAGTTTCACTTTGTTGTCCAGGCTAGAGTGAGTGCCATGGCGTCAGCCTAGCTCACAGCAACCTCCAACTCCTGGGCTCAAGCAACCCTCCTGCCTCAGCCTCCCAAGTGGCTAGGACTACAGGCATGCACCACCATGCTCAGCTAATTTGTTTCTGTATATATTAGTTGGCCAATTAATTTGTTTCTATTTATAGTAGAGACGGGTCTCACTCTTGCTCAGGCTGGTTTTGAACTCCTGACCTGGAGCAATCCCCCCCCACCTCAGCCTCCCAGAGTGCTAGGATGACAGGCATGAGCCACCGCGCCCGGCCTCAGCCCAATTCTTGATGGTCATGTTATTTCATAGCAAACGGCTGAAGCCACAATGTTAAAAGATTTCTGAGCTGAGAGAACCCCATGGGGGTACTTTACCTTGCAGCTAGTCTATTCAGTACTAACAATTCCAACCACCAGGAGGAATTTCCCTGCCTAGGCTTATTTTGTTGGCACACCACATACACAAAAAATCTCCTGACATTTTATATCCAATAAGAAAGGACATATTTAAAGGATGATCAGAATAAGAACATTTTTAATGCCAGGCATATTTAACAGCTTTCTCAGCAGATTTCTCAGTGGATTGTGATAAATGATCTCAAAGTAAAATATTTACTCTTAAAAAATAATTTATAAATAATGCCAGTAATCCCAGATAGTCAGGAGGCTGAGGCGGGAGGATCATCTGAGACCAAGAGCCGGAGATTGCAGTGAGCTATGATAGCATGCCACTGCATTCCAGCCTAGGCAACAGAATGAAACCTTGTCTCAAAAAAAGAAAAAAAAAAAAATTTAACACCAAGAAAACAGACTTTTTTTTTAAAGAAATGACAGTCCTGCCGGGCACAGTGGCTCACTCCTGTAATCCTAGCACTCCCAGAGGCCGACGTGGGCGGATTGCTCAAGGTCAGTAGTTCAAAACCAGCCTGAGCGAGACCCCGTCTCTACTACAAAAAAATAGAAAGAAATTAATTGGCCAACTAATATATAGAGAAAAAATTAGCCGGGCATGGTGGTGCATGCCTGTAGTCCCAGCTACTTGGAAGGCTGAGGCAGGAGGATTGCTTGAGCCCAGGAGTTTGAGGTTGCTGTGAGCGAGGCTGACGCCACGCTGAAGCCACGCCACCGCACTCACTCTAGCCTAGGCAACAAAGGAGACTGTCTCAAAAAAAAAAAAAAAAAAGAAATGACAGTCCTTTAATTGGACCAAATTTAGCTTTATGAAAACTCCCAATATTATCCTTGTTTTTCTCATTACACTAAGGCCCATTCAATACTCCATCCATTTCAGGTGCCTTACCACAGAGTCTCCAAGATTCATTCTCACCAACTTTACAAGGACACCCACCTCTCCCATCTTTGAAGAGGGACAACAAGCAATGTCATGGAACTGATAAGAAGATGAAGTTCTACCCCTGGCTAAAGAAGATTCTGTAGACAAGGACTTTTTAAATGTTAAAATAGGACCTCAAGCTTCTTTCCATCCCCTTGAACTTTACCGATGGGGAAATGAAGGTCCAAAAAGGAAAGCTGAGTTGCCCAAAGCCATAAAGCCAAAAAGACCGTTTCTCCAGCATCCTGACATCCTGTCACTGCTTCTTTATGGGGCTGGGCAGTTTGCTAATACTATGCACAAGTCAGTCATGTAATTTACATTTGTATATGGTTACATGGCAAGTCTTCTGTATTGATTTTTTTTTTCCTTTTTTTTTCTTTTGAGACAGAGTCTCGCTTTGTTGCCCAGGCTAAAGTGAGTGCCTTGGCATCAGCCTAGCTCACAGCAACCTCAAACTCCTGGGATCAAGCAATCCTGCTGCCTCAGCCTCCCGAGTAGCTGGGACTACAGGCATGCACCATCATGCCCAGCTAATTTTTTGTATATATATTAGTTGGCCAATTAATTTCTTTCTATTTATAGTAGAGATGGGGTCTCGCTCTTGCTCAGGCTGGTTTCAAACTCCTGACCTTGAGCAATCCGCCCGCTCGGCCTCCCAGAGTGCTAGGATTACAGCTGTGAGCCACCGCGCCTGGCCCGTATTGATTTTTATTTTTATTTATTTTTTTCTTTTTAAAGACAAGGTCTCCCTCTGTCACCCAGGCTGGAATACAGTGGTGTGATCATAGTTCACCACAGCCTCAGACTCCTGGGCTCAAGCAAAGCAACCCTTCTGCCTCAGCCTCCAGAATGGCTAGGACTACAGGTTCACACCACCACACCCGGCTATGAGTCTTATGTATTATGAGAACTCAACCCTGATAGTAATTTTGATATTACTATCACCTGAGTCATCTGGAACATAAGATAAGATGTATTTGAGTCAAATCAGTGATAAGAGAACTAGTGCTTCAGAGAAATCACATCTCAAGGCAACACTCTGCAGACACACACCCTAAAAGTTCATGTATGAAACAGAAATCTTAATACAAACTTCATTTTAACCACAACTACTATAATTATTCTCCATTCGCTAGATACTGTACTTGACACTCATGTATTTGGACCGTTGCCAAGGTGCAGTGATAAAACTTTCCACTTTCTTACTGAAAATGAACGTCAAGAATATCCCTCCATACCTGGTACCCACAGGCAAGCATTACAAAGCATTTTCTAGCTATCAAAGTTGCTGAGTCTTAAAAAGCCTCTGCTTTGTGTGACTAAATCAAAAGGGAAAAGGAGACATTTTTATGGGAAAAAAAACCTTATTGGATCAGCCATTTCTTTATAGAAAAAATTTTATCCAGATTAATATTCTACTTCTTTCACCATACACCACCCGCGTTGGTTTGCCTATTTTATAACACACGTCTTATTTTTATGCCTTGTTTTTAATTATTAAGAAAAAATTACTATAGTCCTTTTGGTTATCACCTACATTGGCAAAACTGCAGTCCCCTACAAACACCAGAAATGACAGCTGTTGTCTAGGAAGCCCACAAGCTGTGATTTCATCTCAAGAGGCATCTCCTGGGTGACAGCAAATGTTGCTGGGCTCTGCAACATTTTTTAAAGGTTCCTGTATCTGTTACTAACTTGGGAAACGTCATCAATGGCTTGAGATGCTCTTTCCATAACAAAAACATTGTTCCTGTCACCGACTAAGCAGCAAATTTGTGGGAACTTTTCCCGACCCTTCCTGCTACTTTCGGACAAATCATCAAGAGCATCAACAAATCAAGCTTCCCTACATTTGAATGATCACAGGAATTCTTGCTTGGTCCGTAAACAGGCTAGAACTACCTGGAAACCGATCTCTTTTCCAGTTATCTCCAGGGCAGCTTGCCCGAAGACTGGACAACGATGTCTTAAACTCAACCACTCAAGCTAAATACAATACCAAATTGCTGGAAATGCAAAATTTTCTCAGCGAAGCACACCCGACCTGATGCAAATGACCAAGTTTCGAGAAGAAAGGACAGTCCGGCTGCTTCGGGCTGCCCTCCCAGCAGAAGTGGGGCGCGGGCCCCGCTGCAGCGGCACCCGCAGCTGGCCCGGGGGACTCCGCCTGCGGCTCCTGCTTCCCAGGCCGCGCGTCCAGGGGACAGCGGAGCAACGCCGCCCCAGCCCGAGGGAGGGGACCAGGACGACGGGGCGGCGGCGGCCACTCCCCGGGCGCCGGGAGAGCAAAGCGCGAAGGTCGGACCGCGCCTCTTGGCACGGAGACGACCTGGGGGACCAGGACCAGCTGGGGCCCCAACACCAGCGGACAGCTGCCCGCGAGCCCTGGGGGGACTCCGGAGCCGGGAACCGAGAACTCAGGGAGGGGACGGCGCAGGCGCGCGACGTGCGGAGTGCGGGGGAGGGGGTGGCACCGGAGCGGGACGGCGCAGGCGCGGGGGCCCGCCGGGGTCTGCGGGGCCGCCCGGGCCTGGTCGCGCGGGCGGCGCTGAGGTGAACCGAACCGCCAGCGCACGCTGAGGGGACCCGGCCCTGGCTCTTACCGCGGGGCGCCGCATCGCTCGCTCGCTCGCTGGCTGGCTCCGGGCTAGGGCCGGGCGGCGGGCTCGCCCGGTGGCGCGGCCCGGATCCGTTGAGTCCGGCCTCAGGGCAGCAGCCAACCCCGCGGCGCCGCTCGCCCGGCCCGCCCTGCCTCCCTCACGGCCCCCGCCGCCGGCCCGCCCCTTCGCCGCCCCCGCCCCGCCCCTTCACCGCCCCGTCCAGCCGCGGCCGCCTGCGCAGGCGCCGTACCGGCCCCGCCCACATGCCGCCATTGCGCAGGCGCCCACCGCTCGGCCCTACCCGGCTCGGGTCCCTCCGGGCTCTGGGTTGAGCAGGCGCTTTGCCCGTCGGCCGTTCGCCAACGACGCCCGTCCGGCCGGTGTGCTGGCGTCGGGTCTCGTGCTGGAGCCTGGTGAGGCGTGCGCACCTGGAGGCCCCGGCGGCCAAGCGGGAGGATACCTAGATTCCCCTGGCTCAAAGGCTCTCCTCAGCGCCGAGGTCCGCCATTGCTGCAGCGCGTATTTACAGGGTGCCCGGGACGGCGCTAGGCAGGAGCCGGACGGTGGGGCGAAAACCACACGAGCCCTGCCCTCCTGGCGCTAGCAGGGAGCACACACAA
The DNA here is from genome assembly GCA_008750895.1 of Mirza zaza. Classification (NCBI taxonomy): domain Eukaryota; kingdom Metazoa; phylum Chordata; class Mammalia; order Primates; family Cheirogaleidae; genus Mirza; species Mirza zaza. The sequence continues at coordinate 25,288 of VSMD01109871.1, forward strand.
AACACTCGTGGGCGCCCAGACGCGCGCGCATGCACCTTAGGCTAAATGGCCTTTGTCAAGTTAGAACGCATTGCAATTACCCTACGGGATTTTTCCTTTGATAGTGTGAGCTACTTCAGTAAGTTTTTCTTTTATTGCGTTACTTTAGGTTCCTAGGAAAAACACGACTCGGCCTTGATACACTTTAATGCGTAGCTGGACGCTTTGCTAAATCTTATTAGTGTTTTTTTCATGTACATAGGAGAAGTGGGCCCACACTTTTGACATCTTGTGCTGTCCATGTCTGGAAGATTATAAGATCAGGACTTTCTATTTTTTTCTGATGTTTGCTGGCCGTGCCTGTTAAAATCATCCAGGCCGGGTGTTTCTCTTTGGTTTTGTCTTTGTGAGATTTTTGAGAAGATGGGATATAAATTTTAAACTAGCATTCAATGGTCTGTAATGGTTCTGGATTTAGACAACTTTTCTATTCCTACTTCATTTTTCTGAGTTCTATTTTTTTTTTTTATAAAACTGTCTTTTTTGTCATTGTTTTCAAAATCATTGGAATAAAGTCGTTGACGTGATTCCCTATGGTGTGTGTTTATTTCTGAATAGGTAATACATTTGCATATTTCAAAATTCAGAAGGCACCATGTCAACCCCAACACCACTCCTGTAGTTCTAGAGATATTTATGAATATAAACAGATGTCCAAATAAACAGGTATGTACTTTTCCATTTTTTTTTACATAAAGAGTACTGTACATACTGATCTGTATCTTTATTTTTAGAGTCTTGCTCTGTTGCCCAGACTGGAGTTATAGTGGCATGATCATAGCTCTCTGCAGCCTCAATCTCCTGCGCTCCAGTGATCCTCCCCACTCATCCTCCCAAATAGCTGAGATCACTGGCTCCCAGCACCACACCCAGTTTGATTCTGTTACAAGGACAGTTGTGATGGCCTTTAGGGCCCACCTGGATAACCCAGGATAATCTCCTCTCACAAGATCCTTATTTACCAAATCTGCAAAGACCTTTTTCCAAATAAGGTAGCATTTACAGATTTCAGAGATGAGGACCTGATACCTTTGGGGGCCATTATTCAGCCTTCTACAGTATGCATTCTTTTGTTTCTGCCTCCTTTCTCTCAACATAAAGTCTGTGAGATTCATCTGACTCGTTTCATGTATCAGTGGCACAGGACATGAATGTCATTTTGGTTGCTGTGTAGCATTCCATTTTATAAATTTACCATACTGTAGTTTATCCATTCTATTAATAGACATTGGGGTTGTCTCCAGTTGTGAGCTATTAGTATAAGGAAAATTGGAATAAGCACTAAAGAGCCCGTGGAAAGCTATGCATAATCCGCACACATCCTTCTAAGTTATCTGATTTCTCATTCTGTGGGGTCTCTGGGCCTTTTATTGCCATGGAGCTCTTCTCCAACTCTGTAAATTGTAGAAAACTGATAGCAATGCAAATGATTCTTGTCTAGGGACAACTCTGCCCAACAGCACAAAAGGCAGTTTTGCCTACATTTGCAAGTTTATTTCAATAATCCTGATCTGTGTCTCTGATCTCTGAATTTTCCTTTTAACTAATAGTAACATCTTACCAATTCCCTCATCATTAATGAGTTAAACTCTTTGACACATGTTTATTTTTTTATTTTTTTATTTTTTGAGACAGAGTCTCACTTTGTTGCCCAGGCTAGATGAGTGCCGTGGCGTCAGCCTAGCTCACAGCAACCTCAAACTCCTGGGCTCAAGCAATCCTGCTGCCTCAGCCTCCCAAGTAGCTGGGACTACAGGCATGCGCCACCATGCCCGGCTAATTTTTTCTATATATATTAGTTGGACAATTAATTTCTTTCTATTTATAGTAGAGACAGGGTCTTGCTCTTCAGGCTGGTTTCAAACTCCTGACCTCAAGCAATCCACCCACCTCGGCCTCCCAGAGTGCTAGGATTACAGGCGTGAGCCACCGCGCCCGGCTGACACATGTTTATTTTATATTTGTATGAGAGTCATGATTTTACTTTTTAAAATTACCCTTTAACATTAGGAACAAAATTCCTATGAACATTTTTTTTTTTGAGACAGTCTAACTCTTTGCCCAACCCTGGCGTCAGCGTAGCTTACAGCAACCTTAAACTTCTGGGCTCAAGCAATCCTGCTGCCTCAGCCTCCCGAGTAGCTGGGATTACAGGCATGCGCCACCATGACCAGCTAATTTTTTTCTATATATATTAGTTGGCCAATTAATTTGTTTCTATTTATAGTAGAGACGGGTCTCACTCTTGCTCAGGCTGGTTTTGAACTCCTGACCTTGAGTGATCCTCCCGCCTTGGCCTCCCAGTGTGCTAGGATCACAGGTGTGAGCCACCACGCCCTGCCTCCTATGAACATTCTTTTTTAGGAAATTGCATACTATTTCTGGACTGAATGAACATTCTTGAACATAGCAGAAATACTCTTAATGAGCAAAAGCCACAAAAATAGATTTTCTACCATTGAAATTCCAAAGCCGAAGAGACATTTTCCAACAAGCAGGAGGTTGCTGAGCAGACATTTCCTGAACAGCGACCTGACACTGGACCTGGGGGACCGCCAGATACAATACCCAAGGCTGGAAAGGGCGGAAGTGGGTTCAACCAGGTCCCAAGCCTCTAAGAGCCTTCTCTGGCTGGGGCAGCAGCGTGACCTTGTCTTACATCAGGTGAGATTGCTGCTAAGGTTTCCTGGCACAATCAGCAGGATTCTTGGAGGAGGTGGCATTTGAGGAGGGTTTCCCTAAGGAGAGAGTGCAGTGGACAGCATGAGAAAGAAGAAGGGAAGGCAAACAGCATCCTCAAAAGGGACCAAAAACAAGGCTAGGCACGTACTGTGTTTCCCCAAAAATAAGACAGGGTCTTATATTTATTTTTCCTCAAGAACACACCCTAGGGCTTATTTTCAGGGGATGTGTTATTTTCCCCTCAAAGCCTCAGCTTGCAGCACGCACAGGATGGCCGGGACCTGACGGGGGGAGCCGACCTTGTTGGTGGGGCTGCCTGTACCTTTCTGGTCACCTCTGGGATAGAAGTTGTCAGGATGGGGCAGATGAGGGCTTCTCGTCTTCTTTCCTGCTCCAAGACGACATGCATGAGTTGAGCAGATACACTGTATAGCCACACTCATCACTAGGTCTTATTTTCGGGGTAGGGCTTCTATTACGCAGATGCTTAGAAATCCTGCTAGGGCTTATTTTATGGGTAGGTCTTATTTTCGGGAAAACATGGTAGAGGTGCACATAGGGGACCAGAGCACACAGCCCTCCCCACCAGGTCTCAGAACCTCAGTTCCATAGTGTGGACAGGGTCAGTCACTGCAGCTTTGGGACAGGGGAGAGACATGCTGTGAAGTCTTCTTTAAGAAGACTGGCCTGGTGGCATGCACAGAATGCAGAGGGTGACCCTACCAGTCAGGGGACCTGGGATGCTTAGGGGGTCAGGGAAGTGAGTGATCTGGGGGTAGGGCACAGAACCACACAGTCTCCACACCAGGTATCACGCTGGACCTCAGTGCAGCATCTGGGTGGTCCCATCGGCCTCACCCACCCCTCATTCTCCTGTCCTTGCCCTTCCTCCTCAGCTTCCAGGACTGGAGGGACAGGAAGAACAAGCACTTGGGGCAGCTGCTGGCTGAGAGCCAAGTGGGGACCTGATGAAGTGCCAGCCCTAGGGAAGCAGGAGGCCATCTACAGGCACAGGAGCCCCTCCCAGGGCCCAGCCCCAAGTGGCAGGGTTCGGGACGCTGCCACAACCTCTGTTAAACAAAACTTCTAAGAGGCTAGAGCTCATTTCAGACTGAGCTCCTGCGCTAGGCCCCAGCAGACCAAGCAGAATGGAGTCACTGATGCTAAAGTTCCCCCTTCACCAAACTGAAACTAAGGTGTTATCTGACCTTCCTAGAAATCAGGAGACAGAGAGATAATAGCCAAACCCCCAAATCGGCCAGTCTTAGCCAGCATGATAAGGAAGTCTCCTCTGCTTTAACCTTTGCAAGGAAAATGCCTGATTGCTTGAGCCCAGGAGTTTGAGGTTGCTGTGAGCTAGGCTGATGCCACGGCACTCACTCTAGCCTGGGCAACAAAGCGAGACTCTGTCTCAAAAAAAGAAAAAGAAAAAGAAAATGCCTTTGAGACCGGGCTGGTGGCTCACACCTGTAATCCTAGCACCCTGGGAGGCCAAGGCGGGAGGATTGCTCCAAGGTCAGGAGTTCAAGACCAGCACGAGCAAGAGTGAGACCCCGTCTCTACTGAAAATAGAAAGAAATTAACCATACAACTAAAAATAGAAAAAATTAGCCGGGCATGGTGGTACATGCCTGTAGTCCCAGCTACTTGGGAGGTTGAGGCAGGAGGATCGCTTGAGCCCAGGAGTTTGAGGTTGCTGTGAGCAAGGCTGATGCCTCGGCACTCTAGCCCAGGCAAGAGAGTGAGACTCTGTCTCAAAAAAAAAAAAAAGAAAAGAAAATGCCTTTGAAATGACCAGTCCCCTGTGTTATATTTATGCGTTCTTTCTGCCCTTTTCTGTTATATTAATAAAACCAACCTCCTGTGCTCAGCTCATCAGAGCACTCATTCTATTTTATGGAATGGAGTGTTGCCTGATTTTAGAATTGCAAATAAAGCCAAGTAAGATCTTCAGGCTTAATTTGCTGTAATTTTGTCTTTTGACACCTCCACTCATGGGCTAAGAGTGTCCCAGCCTCAGGGGCTGACATTCCCTTCCTGCCAGGCCCTGCTGGCCCTGTAGTGCCAGGGCTTTGTCACCACTGAGATGCGCCACGCTCCACCCCCAGGACCCTTTCTCCCGGCACCTGTGGCTTCCCAATGACTTGCTCAGCTCATTCCAAGCACCACACCGAGTGGTGGGGGGGCCCTCCACTGACCACCCAACTCAGGCCCAGCTGCCTCCGTCTACACCACAGCTGGAGGAGACGGAACTAGTGGGGACCGCAGGCCAAGTTTTAATCAGAAAACAACTGTTCTCAACGGCTAGCAAGCGGTCAGCTCCGAGCGCCAGGACACTGGGCTTGGGACTCTTCACATGCCTCTCTTAGAGCCAGCCGAGCTCTGGGTTCTGGAAATGTGCAGCTGTCAGCCAAGCAGGGAAGTGTCTGCAAACGGGTATGGGTGCCTGCCGCTCTGCCAGCCGTGCCCGCTTGCCCTGTGTACCCAGCGACCAGGCCCGGAGGCTGGGAGGCTCCCTGGGGTGTCCAGTTGGAAACACAGGAAGGACAGTGACTCATGCCAGGCTGTCCCCCTTCTTCATGGCCCACAGAGATCAGAGATGGTCTGACTATCCCATTTCACAGTCATGGAAACTGAGGCCAACAAGAGGAATGGTGAGCTGGTGCTTCCCTTGTGCCAGTTTTGTGTTTTCCCCAGACTTGAGTTCAAACCCTGGCTCAGACAGCTACAGGCTGTGTGACCTTAGGCATGTTACTTAACCTCTCTGTGTCTCCATTTCTCCTATGAACAATGGCAATACTCCCACACCTGTCACTGGGGACTAAGTAACAGGGTTCCACCTATTAAACACCCCTGCACACCATGTTTCTCTTCCATGCACTTTGCACAGAGCAAACGCACAGTTAATACCAGAGCTGTTGGAAAGTATCCAGCCTGTAATGTGTTCTTGTGGGTTTTTTTGGTTTTGGTGTTTTTTTTTTTTTTAAACAGAGTCTCATTCTGTTGCCTCATTCCCCTGGGTAGAATGCAGTGGCCTCATCATATCTCATAACAACCTCAAACTCCTAAGCTCAAGTGATCCTGTCTTAACCTCCCGAGTAGCTGAGACTACAGTCAAGCACCACCACACCCAGCTAATTTTTCTATTTTTAGTAGAGAAGTGGTCTTATTCTTGCTCAGGCTGGTCTCGAACTCCTGAGCTCAAGCAATCCTCTTGCCTCAACCTCCCAGAGTGCTAGGATTCCAGGTGTGAGCCGCTGTTCCCATTTTGCTAGCAATGGCTGGATACTTTCCGGGCAGCCCTCACATACTGTGATGATGCATTTAAATCTGCCCATCTAGAGACTAGGCATCCTGAGGATGGGGCCTGGTGAGAGGTAGGGTCAGGAAACAGCCCTCTTAGCATTTCTCATGGTCAGGGCACCCTCACTATAGAAAGCAATGACCCTTCACTGGCCTCTTGGTCCGACCCCACCCAGTACTGGTGTGATATTGTGATATATAATTTAGGGAAGAAAAAATATGTAATTGGCTTTCCCAGCGCTCGTAAATGCTTAGCTGGGACAGTGTAATAAAAGACAGATTAACAGAGAAAAAAGAAGGCATGCAAAGTTACTAATGTGTATATAGACTTGGGAGTCATACACAAATATGAGAGTCAAAGGAGGGGTCAGATGACTGAAGTTTTTTATCATATTGAGGTTACAGAAAGAGGACCTGGTCGGGCGTGCTGGCTCACACCTGTAGTCCCAGCACTTTCAGTGGCCCAGCAGAAGGATCGCTTCAGGCCAGGAGTTTGAGACCAGCCTGAGCAACATATGGAGACCTGGTCCCTACAAAAAATTTTAAAATTAGCCGGCAATGGTGGCGCATACCTGTAGTCCCAACTACCTGGGAGGCTGAGGTGAGGGGATGGCTCAAGCCCAGATGTTTAAGGCTGCAGTGAGCTGTGATTGTGCCACTGCACTCCAGCCTGGGTGACAAAGTAAGACCCCCTCTCTCTAAAAAGAGAGGAGGGAAGGAAGGAGAAGACCTATCCCCCAATCCCCCTGACGGTGTGGGAGTATTGCCATTGTTCACAGGAAGAACCAGAGGCACAGAAAGGTCAATGACTATGCTGAAGGTCACATAGCTTGTGGCTGTCAGGGCTGGGATTTGAACTGATGTCTGGGGAACCACAGAGTTGGTACATGGGAATAGAAAATAGGGTTTGAGGGATTTCAGGGGAAGGAGGAAGTAGTGTCCCAGTTTAAGGGAGAGTGGAGGGAGGGAAGAAAGTCAAGCAAAGGTGTCCTGTTACACGGATGAAAATCTCAGGGAATATCAGAGCTGCTCTCTGGTAGAGCTTTCTCTGTCAGACCTTTAAAAGGGTCACACTTTAAGCCAGGGGCAGTGGCCCACTCCTGGAGTCCCAGCTACATGAGAGGATTGCTTGAAGCCAGGAATTAAGCCTGGAGTGCAAGATGGTCACACCTATGAAGAGCCAGCTGGAGCAACACAGTAAGACCTCAACTCTAACAAAAATAAAAAATAAAAAATAAAAATAAGTGCCAGGCCTTAGTCCCTTTCAGTCTCCCTTTCCTGTTCATCTGTCCTAGATACGATAAGAGGCCCCCAGAGAAAGCCTGTTCGCATCTACTGTTGACTTCTCTTCACTAACGTATGAATAGATTTCTTTTACAGATGCAAATCTCCTCCCGAAAAGAGCTTTTCGGGGCTGTTCTCATGTTTGCCGCCCTTCTGAGTAGCCTTCTCGAAATGTGCCAAAGAAATATATTTTGGGGTGAACGAAATTCTGGTTTCCTTCAATAACAAGAAATGCACATTTTGGTCTTCATCCCAATTCCTGGCACGCAGCTCCTAAGTGGTAAGTGTCTTTGGGGGCATGCTAATGGACGACAGGTGGCTGGGGGCTGGGGGCAGTATCAGGATGGGTCTGGTTGCCAGGGGAACCAACCACAGGATTGGAGGGTTAGAACTTTCAGCCAAATCCCCCAATCTCCAGGGAGGGGGGAGGGGCTGAAGATGGAGTTGACCGCCAATGGCCAGTAATTTAATCAATCCCGCTGCCTATGTAATGAATCCTCTGTAAAAACCCAAAAAGGGTGGGTTGGGAGGGCTTTAGGGTTGCCAAACACCTGGACATGGCACCCGAGAGGGCACCGGAGGGCACGGAAGCTCCATGCCCCCCCAGTACATATGATCCTGTGCTTCCCTTCCCTCTAGCTGTGCTTGAGTTGTATCCTTTTATGTTAATCAGGTATGTCAATGGAAAAAAAGCCAAACTCTGTAAAATAATTTTAAAGGCATTTATTCTGAACCAAATTTGAGGACCATGACCTGGAGCCACTGCCAAAGAGGCCTTGGGCAAGTGGACTCCATTACAGTTTGGTTTTTATACATTTCAGGGAGATGGGGGGGTGTGTTTCAGGTAAAGTCATAAATCAATACGTGGGAGGCTACATTGGTTTGGCCCAAAAAGGTGGGACATCTCGAAGTGGGGGCTTACAGGCTATAAGGTGGGTTTAAAGATTCTTTGGATTATAATTGGTTAAAGACATGAAGCTTTGTTTAAAGGCTTGGAATGTTTTGGTCTTTTTGTTTTTATTTTGAGACAGAGTCTCATTTTGTTGCCCAGGCTAGAGTGAGTGCCGTGGCATCAGCCTAGCTCACAGCAACCTCAAACCCCTGGGCTCAAGTGATCCTCCTGCCACAACCTCCCGAGTAGCTGGGACTACAGGCATGTGCCACCAGGCCCGGCTAATTTTTTCTATATATATTAGTTGGCCAATTAATTTCTTTCTATTTATAGGAGAGACGGGTCTCGCTCTTGCTCTGGCTGGTTTCCAACTCCTGACCTTGAACAATCCTGCCGCCTTGGCCTCCCAGAGAGCTAGGATTACAGGTGTGAGCCACCACACCCAGCCAAGGAATGTTTTAACATAAGGAGATTAGCCCACCAGGACATATATTTGTTGTGTAAATTGAAGACCTGCAGGTTTGTCTTGTATACCCTTTAGGCCTGTTAATGGGTTACAAAGGAAGTCCCCAAGAAGGGAGGGGGGCCTGATGAGGCCTGTCTGACCTCCCTCCTCCTGGCAGACAATTTAATTTTAAGATATTCCTTTGGCCACGAGGGGATCCACTCAGTCAGCCAGTGGGGGTTGAGCCTTAAAATTATACTTTAGTTCACAGGTAAATGTAACCAAGTGTTTTCCTGAGTTCTGGGAGCTGCTCTAGCGAATTATCAAACCTGAGGTGGGTGGGATGGGGACCTCCAATTTGTAGCAGAGTCAGACAGAAGTAGGGCACAACCTGGGTACCCACTACCTGCGATTGGTGTCTGACGTGGGGACAGTCTTGTGGGACTGGGCTTAACTCGTCTGCACTAACTCTGCTTAAATTGAATTAAACTGTGGGACACCCAGCTGGTGTTGGAGAATCGGGTCAGTGGGAGGAAAATCCACACATTTGGTCACAGAAGCATTCTGAGCTGAGTCTCCAGTATAGCGAGGAAAAACACGTTGTCTTTCCATTCTACTGGGAAACACAGGAGACCAATGCCAACCTAAGTAACAGAGAGGGAGATGCTCTGGAAGAACACGAAGTTTATTGGGACTAGGCAGTTCAATGGGATGCGGTGCTAGTGTGTAGGGAGCTATGTGCATGTCCAGGAGTGAAAGGAAGATAAAGGTTTTTAGAGGAAAAACAAGGAGGATTCCATAATTGTTTTGAGATAATTATCCTTGGCTCCAAGGATCAACAGCAATGGTGGTGCCAGTCCCAGGTCGCAGAGGCAGTTGCAGAGCATTTGGGGGGTGTGTGTAAGATTTTGATGACCTTCGTACCAGGTGGTGGTTTTGTGGTCTTTTGTGTTACTTCTTGTTATCTGGCACTCATGCATGAGAGCTCTCCCTCATGGCCTTCCGGGCTCTGTTTGTCAGGGTTTTTAACACAAGGGACTCCATTTGGACTCTGACAACTTTCACACCAATGACACATCACAGTAGAGACCTGGGAAGAGCTGGGTTGACCCAGATGAAGGGATTTCCAATGCGGCTTCCCTGAAGGCTTCCATAATATATTTTTTTTTTTTTTGAGACAGAGTCTCACTTTATTGTCCAGGCTAGAGTGAGTGCCGTGGCGTCAGCCTAGCTCACAGCAACCTCAAACTCCTGGGCTCAAGCAATCCTGCTGCCTCAGCCTCCCAAGTAGCTGGGACTACAGGCATGTGCCACCATGCCCGGCTAATTTTTTCTATATATATTAGTTGGCCAATTAATATCTTTCTATTTATAGTAGAGATGGGGGTCTCGCTCTTGCTCAGGCTGGTCTCGAACTCCTGAGCTCAAATGATCCGCCCACCTCGGCCTCCCAGAGAGCTAGGATTACAGGCTTGAGCCACCGCGCCCGGCCAGGCTTCCATAATATTCACTGGCATGTGTCAAAGTGTCTCATTTGACCCTTATTTAACGCACAAGGCTCAGAGAGCTGTTAGTGGTCCAAGAGGTAGAGCCAAGTCTTAGCCTCTAAATTCTGTGTAGGGGATTCCAAACTGGGGACGTCGTCTTGCTAATAAGCCTCCTGGGAATCCCACCCACATCAGAGCTAACAGGCCCACATCTCTTCAAGAATCATCTTTGGGACCCAACAGTTTGCTTTTAAAAATTCTCCCTTTAAGGGTGGATTTAGGCCGGGCCCAGTGGCTCACACCTGTAATCCTAACACTCTGGGAGGCCCAGGAGGGAGGATCACTTGGGCTCAGGAGTTCTAGACCAATCTGAGCACGAGCAAGACCCTGTCTCTACTAAAAATAGAAAAAATTAGCCGGGTGTGGTGGCGCATGCCTATAGTTCCAGCTACTCCGGAGGCTGAGGCAGGAGGATCGCTTGAGCCCAGGAGTTTGAGGTTGCTGTGAGCTAGGCTGACGCCACAGCACTCTAGCCTGGGCAACAGAGTGAGACTGTCTCAAGAAAAAAAAAATGGAGGGGAGGGGTTTTAGTTGAGGGCAAATTTTGAGCAAATGGGTAAAAAGTAGGGATGATTTTTATATGTAAAATTTCTATTTTTTGGAGACAGGGTCTGGCTCTGTCACCCAGGCAGGAGTGCGATCACAGCTCACTCCAGCCTCAAACTCCTGGCCTCAAGCAATCCTGTCTCAGATACCAACGTGCTAGGATGATAGGTATGAGCCACTGCACCCAGCCAGGGTAAAGTTTTGAACCCAAAGCTCAGCTATAAATAAATTATGCTGTGTTTATAGGAAAACCTGGGGGACTTCAGGGTTTTAGAAAAATCTAAAGGATCTAAAGGAGGAAAGAAACACAAGCCTGTTGAGAAAACCACCCTGGGGAGGAAGTAATCTTAAATTGTCACCAGGCCTTGCCTGTCACAGCAGCCAGGGCAGGAGAGGGGACCAAGGTGAGGGAGAGGTACCCGCGTCAGAGATGTCAGGGCTGGAGCCGCTGTCCGCCAGGCCACTCCGGGCCTTGGGCTGCCAGCCAGGGCCAGGCCGACCTGGGCATGGAGAGGCGAGACCCTCAGGCAGGCAGGGGCCCTCCAGGAGCTTGGTGGAGAAGGAGGAGGCCCAAGGGCCGTCGCTAAGGGGCCTGGAGGGGTCAGCAAGGGGTGTTCCTGCCTCTTTTCCTCACTCCCAAAAGCTACAAGGAGAGTGCTCATGGGCAGAGGCGGTGGGCTCCAGCAGGGGAGGGACCCCCTTGCAGGGTCTCTGCCTGGCCGGTGGGTGGAATTAGGAGCTTCAGGGTGTCTGGAAATAGGAAGAGATTGGCATGGGCCATAGGAAGGCGAGGCCACTTGGGGTGTGTCCGTCCCAGGGGCTCCTCGCTGGAGCCCTGGCCGAGGGCAGTGACAGCCCCCTGCCCTCTGTGTGGTAAGTTGACATCCTGGGCCCTGGGGCTCCGAGGGCGGGAACAGCACGGGCGGGTTCCCTGTCAAGGGCTCAGAAGTCATTGCGTAAGTCAGCTCGGGCTGCCAAGACAAAATGCCACGGCCTGGCTTGGACAACAGACACTTACTCTCCACAGTCGTGGAGGCCAGAAGGTGCTGTCGGAGTGGGTTTATGCTGAGGCCCCTCTTCCTGGCTGGCAGATGCCCCCTCCTTGCTGTGTCCTTAGGTGGCCTTTTTCCTGTGCACACGCAGAGAGGGAGCCCCCTGGTGTCTCTTCTCGTAAGCACACCAGTCCTGTTGGATTAGGGCCCTACCCTTAACGCCCTCATCCTGAATTACTGCCTTAAAGACCCACGTCCAACTACACTGACCTGGGGGGTTAGGGGTCAGTGCAGGAACTGGGGTGGGGGCACAGTTCAGTCATCGTAGCCACAGAATCATTTCCAGGTAGAGCCTGGGAAATGCCAAAGTCAGGAAGGAGCGAGGACAGAACACGGGCAATGCCAGTGGGCAGCAGTGGGACTGGCCACAACCCCATGGCCCAGCGTGGCTTGGCCAGGAGGAGGCCTGGCTGGGTGGAGGCCAGGGGACAGCTTGCTGGGGTGGACAGGGCTTCTGTGGCCTGCACCCCCCAACCAGGAGCCCAGGAGTCTTTTCCTGGCCCAGATGAAAGAGGCCTGCTTGGGAAACGGGGCTCACAGTGTCTAATGGAGAATACAAACAGAGATCACAGATGCCTTGGCTTGTTCCAAATAACTTTCTTTTTCTTTTTTTGAGACAGGGTCTCACTCTGTTGCCCAGGCTGGAGTGCAGCGGCACAATCATGGTTCACTGCAGCCTTGAACTCCTAGGCTCAAGCAATCCTCCTGCCTCGGCCTTCCAAGTAGCTGGGACGACAAGCACATGCCACCACACCTGGATAATTTTTCTTATTTTTTTTGGCAGAGATGGGTCTTGCTATGTTGCCCAGACTGGTCTTGAACTCCTCAAGCAATCCTCTCTCCTTGGCCTCCTAAAGTGCTGGGATTATAGGTGTGAGTCACTGCACCCAGCCCCAAATAACTTGTTTTTCTTTTTTTTTGAGACAGTGTCTCACTCTGTTGCCTGGGCTAGAGTGCTGTGGCATCAGCCTAGCTCACAGCAACCTCAAACTCCTGGGCTCAAGCAATCCTCCTGCCTCAGCCTTCCGAGTAGCTGGGACTACAGGCATGCGCCACCATGCCTGGCTAATTTTTTTTATATATATATTTTTTTTAGTTGGCTGATTAATTTCTATTTTATTTTTAGTAGACATGGGGTCTCGCTCTTGCTCAGGCTGGTTTTGAACTCCTGAGCTCAAATGATCTGCCCACCTCGGCCTCCCAGAGGGCTAGGATTACAGGCGTGAGCCACCACACCCCCAGATAACTTCTGATCGCCCCCTCCTCTCAGAGATTTTAAATACTTTTCTCAGAAAATAGAAGAAACAGCATCAATTCCCCTTTCTCCATTGTCTCTCCCTACATCAGGCCCCATTTTGCCCCAGAGCCCAGCGGCAGGGCTGGGAGGTTGGGCTGGCCAGGCGCTGGGCAGCCACAGATGGGACCGGGGACAGTGGCGCCCAGCAAGGCAACACTCTCTGCCTCATTAAAATTGCAGCTATGTGTAAACGAGCAGTCATAGCACCTGCTGCCCTCTGGGTAGCCCCAGGAGCCATGAGGTCTGGAGGCCACCTGTCCAAGGTCACCTGAGCCTTGAGGGAGTCCCTGAGGCTGAGGTGGCTTTTCCCGAGCCTTGGGCCATCCTGGTGACTTCTCTTCCAGTGGCTGCTTAGCCAGCAGCTACTCAGGAACCTGAACCTGTTTGGGCTCCAGTCCTCAGGCGCCCCTCTGACACCTGCATGTCACATCCTCACTGGCTCCAGTTTTGACAGTGACTGCCCAGTCTGCCCACGGGAGGGGAAAATAGTTGTTGTGTGGACTGAGCCTTGGAAGGGCTGGGGTGCCTGGGTCCCCATGTTCTAGTTGGAGAAATGGCCACAGAAAAGCCGCGAGATGGCCTTCCCTGGGACACATGGCTGTGTGATGTCCCAGTTTGGGAGCTCTCGGAAGAGCAGCCCGGGTTGCCCATGGCACTTGGTCTTCCCAAGCTGGCGGCAGGCGAGAGATGCAGCAGGGCCCTGTCTTCCAGGAAACCATTTACGTGTGTGCCTGTCTAGTCACGGCCCCGCCGGCCTCTCCATGCCGTGAGAACTGGGTGACACAGGGCTCTGCCGGGCAGCTGACCACCGCCGGCAGCCATCCCTCTCCCGCTCCCTGGCCGGCTGGGCTCCGCCGCCTGCCCCAGCCCCGGCTCCGGCAACTCCCCTCACCCACAAGTGACCCATGGCAGCTGCTCCATTTGGGCCTCAACACTGAGCGTCTGTCACCCTCACTTTTTCTGTTTATATTTCCGGAACTACTTGCAACAGCCCATCATGGTTGGTCCTTTTAAGGCAATCAGGGCATTCTTTTGGGGGTGAGTATAAAAGTCCTTCTAGATTTCTACATGAAGTCCTGCCTTCTCTTTATTCAGACAGGGCAGATGCCAGGAGGTCCCGGCCATGTGCCCGTGTCCTGTCCGATGCTGGTGGGAGAGGTCCAGCCCCATGTCACCCAGCATAAGAGACTGAGCTTGGGGCAGGAGGGGTCAAGGCCTTGGGATCTTGGCCTCTGCCCATGGATTAGCTCTGGGACAGAGTGTGGAGGGGATGCTTTGTGTGCCTCGATTTCCCTATCTATCAAGTAAAGGGATTGGACTAGGCGGCTTCTTCGCGGTGTCATGGTCTCAGATTTGGGTGGCAATGTATGGCCCTGCTCCCTGGGCTGTGCTGGGGGGCCTGGGCTCCCCACTGTCAGCTCTTGCCCAAAAAGTCAACTCCTGGTGAGAGACCTGTGGTATGGCCCTGTGCCCAGGAAGGTAGGGAAGGAGAGTGCTGTCACCTTTTAGGGGCTGGACACTGAGAGTGGGGCCAGCGGCAGCCCTTTCCTCCCTTTCCGTCGTTGGCAGACGTCAGACCAGGCAGAACAGCATGTCGTCCACGCAGCTCCTCCAGTGGGGGCAGCACCCACTGCCAACGCCGTGGGGCTTAGGGCTTTGAGGCCTCGGAGAACCCGAGGGTGGAGGCACCTCCCCTTGCTGAGTCCTAGGTCAGCCGAGGGCCAGTGAAGGGTGACCTGAGCTCAGGGCTGCTGTCATGGGCCCTGTCTCTCCCCAGCCTCCACTGTCAGTGACCTGGCCTTGGCTACAGTGACGCTCCATGGGCAGTGGTGTTTACAGACTGAGAAGGGTCACGCTGCAAATAGGAGATCATGTGATAAGCCCCCCTCACCCCAGAGAGAGCTGACCAGGCGGCTCATGAGAACCACCTCCTGGAAGTTCAAGGACTTGGGGCTCACCCACCCTTTGGCCACTGGCCACTTGCGCTCTGTTAGGTGAGCCTTGCTCCCCCGTGGGGCCTCAGGGTGACGGCTGATGCAGGCACTGCTGAAGGTCGAATGGATGTGGCCTGGCTGTCCCCGAGCTACACTCAAGGTAGGACCCACGTCACATGCCCATCCCCACCGCAGGGGCAGCTCCCTGTAGGCTGGGTGGCTTCTGCGGTCAAGGCCGGGGGCAGAGCAGAATGCCATGTCCCATCCATGAGCGGTAGAAAGGCCAGACCTGGGTGCGTCACCAAACCCCGGTCTGAGCAGAAACTCCCCAAGACCAAGGGGCTCATGCCAGAGCAGCGGCTGCAGGTAAGAGCCACAGCCCAGGCTGTGTGTGGCTGGAGCCCTCCCTTCCCCTGGGCCCAGCGTGGCCAAGGAGCACCGGCCGGCCTGCCCCATCTGCTCCCTCTCCCTCCTCTCAGCAAGGCTGTGGTCCCTGCCCAAAGCAGCCTGCCCTGCACTTGGTGGAGTTGCTGCTGCTGCTCCGTGTCCTGATGCTGCTCGGCTGGCATCTGTCTGTGGCACCTAGACCCCACCAGGCCTGGCTTCCCCGCAGCAAGGCCTCCTGGGCTCCTGACCTTGTCACTGCGTACCCCACCCCACACCACCAGCTCAGGGCTTCTTCCCAGCGGCACCCATCCTGGTTTTTCTTTTCAATCCAGAAATCACCACTAATGCAAGTAGTCTCAGGTAACTTTAATGAAATTGTCAGCAGTCCTTTCCCCATGGTGGTCGGCAGACAGCTGAGCTCAAAAGCAGGATCGCAGCTGCTAAGGGACCAGCCACGCGCCGAGGGGAGGGCGCCCAGCTCGCTGCTCCCGAACCAAGGCCCCGGGCAAGACAGCATCGCTTCTAGCTGCAGAGTCCAGCAGCCATGCCTTGGGGCGCTCACACTGGGCTCTAGGCCTCTGCCCGATCTGCAGGGGGACAGCCGAGTCCCCATCCTGGAGGACACTGCGTTCCCCAGCTCTGAGCTGGCTTTGCCACCCACAGGCCTGCGAGGCCAGAGACGGTGACAGGCAGCCCTAGATCCAAGGTGACCATCACTACGTGGTGTGGCGGCGAGGGGCACTTTTACAACTACACAGAAAAGAGTGGTCATCCCACCATTAAACAGCACACATCCTGCATAAATAAAAAGTGAAAAGGGGAAGGAGGTCGGGGAGGGCAGGAAAGTTGGCACAGACATTGATAATATTGCTTTCCAGTTTCAAGGCGACAGATGCAAATCATGAAACACCGGAAGAGACAGAAACAAGGGCAGGATTTGGCTTTTCTAAGCAAAATGTGCTCCCCTTGCAGGGCTGGAGGGATGGACAGAAAAGGGAAGCCAGGCTGGAGGAGCCCACTGGGCCTAGAGGTGCAGAGGGCAGAGGCTCCCATTCTTTTGCCCTCACCGCCTGGGAGGGTGGCACTGCTCTCCTGAGAAAAAGCAAGAAATCAGCACACACACAGACGTAAAACTGTCAAATGCCTTTGTCTTCCATTCTCTGACTCGGAGGAGAGAGTGGGGGCACATGGCCCCCAGTTATCATGCTCTTCCGAGTGCCAGGCTGGATGGAGCTGCCCATTGATGCATGCGTGAGCCCCCAACACTGAGGCTCGGGAAGGATCAAGGGACGCTGGGTACTGGCACTGTCACCAAACAACCCACACACGTTTTCCTGAGTCCAGCCACGCGTCCCTCTCTGCTCAGCTGCATCCTCTCCTCCTGCAAGACCAGCGTGGGGAACTCTGCTCTGCTGGGAGCCGTTTCCTTCTTCTTTCTCCCTGCCGCCCCATTTATAAAAAAGTGATGCAAATGTCCATGGGTTTGTTGCTTCAAAATACTTGGTGGCCTCCCTGGTTCTCTTTTGTCTAAGCTGGGTGGTCAGGAGGGACTACAGATTGCGCCCTGGCTCTCATGCAGGGCGGGTGTCGCTCAGCCTGCCCTGGGGTGGGAGCCCCCCACCCCTGTGCGGGGCCTGTTCTTAACCCCCCACGTTTCTGATGCTCCGGAGGCTTCAGAAACGACTCCTGGCGCAGAGGAAGACGAAATGCTGCTGGGACGCGGACTGTCCGCGGAGTACATTCTAATATTAGGTATCTGAATCTGTTAGGAAAAAATTAGAAACTATGTATATAAAACTTAAAAATATTCAAGTATCAAAAGGCTATTTCGGATCAAAGGTTTTAAAACAAGCTGTCAGCAAGCTGCCGCTGCCGCCCAGAGGAGAGACTCTTGCAAAAGTCGAGCAAGAGGTGAGGAAAGGAAGGATCTGTGTGGGGCGCCTGGGGAGGGCAGGGCCTTGGGGGCAGAGGGAGGCCAGAGGAGTCAAGGCCCTTTGAAGCCAAAAGGGAGAGTGCAGCCGGCGGCCGTCCGCGTTGGTGGCTGCAGTCACTGACTGTCCCTGGACAACAGACATAAAGTGCGCAGCCCAGGCCTCCCTCCCCCTGGAGCACACCCCGCATGGAGCCGCCTTTGCGAATACACAGCAACAGAGCAACAGGAAGTGCCAGCGGCAGACTCAGTTCTGCACAGAAATCCTTCTAGAAAGAAAAGAAGGAAGCAGTGAATGGAGTCAGAGCACTATACAGTGTCGACTCAGCTTCTCCAACCCTGTTATAAACGGAGTCGGGTCTCCAGGTGAGGGGAAGAGGACGACCCCCACCCTCACAGGGACGGCTGTGGCCCCCTCGGTGTGAAGCAGCAGCAGCGTTTATTCAAGACACAACAGGGAGGGAATCTGGCCGTGCTCCCTTCTCCCCGGAGAGGGTGCATCTTGACAAGTGATCCAGTAGAAATCTCTTAAACTCTGATAAGTTCGTAAAAATCACTCTCAACCCGGAGCCCCCGGGCCTGCCCCCATGCCGAGACACGTTGGCCTGGGGCGCCCTCTGGTGGCAGTGTGGAAAGCCACAGTCTGAGGCCAGCCCTGGGATCTGCCCAGGCCACCACCGGGCCTTCTGCTTTGGGTAGCTGTCTCTTGGCAGATGGCCCGCCTATTGGGGGAGGCCCAGTTACCCCTCAAGAAGGTTCGGTTCCTGCTTGACGGAGGGCCTGTTTCACCAGAGGTTTCCAGGCTGTTCTGCCAGCCTCTTGGAGGTGGAGCTGGGCCTTTAGACTTCAGTGGAGAACAAAATGCTCTGTCTCTTGCTGTCTGGGGCGGGGATGGTCTCTAGTTGCAGGAAGTACAGCAGCACCTGGACCTGCCCGGGAAGAGGAGAGCGGCTCAGAGGGCTGCTCACAGCTGCAGGGGGCATGTCTTCTGTGCCCAAGTCCAGCTGGAGGTGCTGAGGGCCCCTGCTGGTGACATGAGCCACTACAGGAGATCCTGCAGTGGGGAGGGGTTCCCATGAGGCATGACTTGGGGCTGTTTTAAGCCCCAGGCCAGGGGCTCCAGCAGGACCTCCAGCAGGGCTGGGCCTTCCCCATCCTCCCAGCCACATGGGCCTAGGCAAGTCCCTCTCTCTGCCTCGGTCCCATACTGTGCAGGTGGGAACACTGGCAGGGCTGGGGGGTGGCAGGCAGAGGCCACCTCTGTCAGGCCAGCGTGGCGTGGGCTAGAGCCTGTCTCCAGTACCTGGGACATGACCTCCAGGGACCAACTGTCGGTCATGGTGATGGGCTGGCTGGGGTTGGCAGGGAGCTTGCTCTCCTTCTCTGAGGGCCGCAGCAAGGTGGGGCCGAAGACCGTGGCCAGGTTGTGCAGGGACATCTTGTTCACTGCCTCCTTTTCTGCCACCCTGCAGGGGCCGAAGCAGAGGGTGCTGTTTCAGCACCACCTCTGGGGCAGAGGCAGAGGGGCCGGGCTGCCCTGGAGTCCTCAGGGTACGTGGCAGCAGGCTCCACAGCACAGCCACCCGGGGAGGGACGGACCTCAACCCTGGCTGTGCCGGAAGCAGGCTCCACCCCAGTTCTTCTGGTCCTGGGGCCTCAAGGCTGGCAGGCACTGGTCAGCTCCGAGCCATGACCTGGGGTGGGCAAGGGAGGGGGGTCCAGCACTGCTGTCCCTGGTGAAGCCCCTGCTCTTTGCTTAAGGCCACTATGCGGGGGAAGGAGGGTGGCAGACGGGGGAGGGATGGGGGTGTCAGTGGCGCTGGTCCCCGGGAGGTGGTGACTACAGACAGGGATGGGGAGAAAAGGCCCTGGGTGCTGGGGAGTCTGGCTGGGGCCAGCGAGGCACCCTGCTGCCTGGGGTCTTGGAGCCCCTGGCACCTTCGGAAGAGCCACAGCTACCTTTTCAGATGGTCCAGAAGGAAGAGGAAGGTGACCAGGTTGGCCTCTGGCAGGGAGAGCAGCAGGTTGAGCATGCAGCTCTCCTTTGCAACGGGGTCTGAAAGAGCTGCAGAGGGTGGGGGCTTACTCCTCAGAGTCACCGCAACGGGCTGAAGGCCTCCCCAGGGCAACTAGACAGAGCAGCCGGCACTCGTCACAGGTGCCGGCCAATCTAAGCCTGTCGTTGTCCCCACTCACACAGCATTCCGGCCCCCAGTGGGGAACCCGTAAAGGGTGCCTGTGTGGGGTGAGCGTGTGAATGCCTTTGCTCTCAGAGGGGTCAACGGCACCTGGGGACCAGCAGCAGGAGCGGCCGTGAGAGTGGCCGCTGGTGGGCAGAACTGCCCTCAGGGCTGGCTCAGCCAATTCCTTCCACCACCTCGGAAGAGCCCAGGACAGAAGTCCTGCACAGAACCAGGCAGGTAGAGAGAGGGGCGAGGAGGAGGGAGGGACTTGAGGAGCCCCAGCAGGCAGACTCGCCTAAGGGAGACAGGGAGGCTGCAGCTGCCTCTTTACACCAGCGCCCCCTTTGGACGTCACCCTCCAGGCTGACTTAAAGCTGGGCTGCGTTTGACCCTATACTGGGATTAGAGCCCCAGGCTTCACCCTCTCGGTCCTCTTGCGGGAGAGGGACAGCGGGCAGCCCCTGGGGGTGGGCAGGGCCCTGCAGACAGCCAGCTTTCTGGGGCTAGGCTGGAACTCGGACCCGGAAGAGATGCATGGCTAGGGCTCCCATGCCCCGCCTTTGACAACGGGCTCCAAGGTGGCAGCGGACAGGAGGGGAGGTGGGGAGACGCGCACCGATGCCCTCGGCGAAGCTGGGGTAGAACTCGTCGGTGAAGAGGGGCTCGGGCAGCTCTCGGAAGTAGAGCTTCAGCGTGCCGGCGATGGCGTTCACGTCCATCTCGCTCATCATCACCGACACGTCCTTGTTATCTGGGAAGAGTGTGGACAGGGGTCCTGAGCAGGGGCTTCTGCAGTCCCCACCTTGGCTAAAGCGCTGTCCTTGCCTCGCTGGCGGCTGTGGGTCCCTCCCCTTTGAGTGGCTCATCTTACTCCTCCCAAACATCTGTGCGCAGTTCTGCACCTGTGCAGGGCTGACGGGGAGGCGTCTGCACCCCCACACCTCTCCCGTTTGGCTAGGAGCAGCCTGGTGGCAGAGCCAGATGCGCTGGCCGGGGATCAGGTGGCTCTACCCTGTATGCAGTGACTGCCTGGTGCCAGTGTCTTCTGACAGTAGGAAGGCGTTCCAGTGTTTAAACTGGTGGCACTGGTCCTCTGTGCCACAGGCCTGGTCTACTGTGGTTGCCCAGAGGGAGCTGAAACTACAGCAGGGACCACCCAGGGGTCCTGGTCAGGGCGGGTGGTGTGTGCCCCGTGGAAGGGTCTGCAGGCACAAAGTCCTGGTTCTGCCACCTGTCACTCCAAGGATGCTGGGCAAGGACCCGCTGGTGTCTTGGAGCCCTACCCTGCCATCTGGGGCAGCTCCCCCTCCTCCAGCGTGTGAGGTTGGCAGGACGGAAGTGGAGACGCTGAGGCATCGCAGTGCCCTTTGCCCCCTGTCTTCTCGTGCTGGCCAGTGCTCAAACCACACTGACCCCTGACCTTCGGCACCTCTTGTCCATCCCCAAGACGGGCAGACCGAGGTCCCACCAAAATCCCTGGTCCGACCTAGCAAGCGGCACTTGGGGCTAGGATGGTTTCAGGACTGGCCTCTGCAGAAGCTCCTCCCGCGACTCTTGTCTTCTCATTTTCTCAAATAGTAAATCAGCGAGTGTAGAAGAGGCCCAGAGAACCGCACGACAGGGCCGGGCCACGCAGGGCACGCTGAGTCTCAGCACGGACCCCCCGCCCTCCCGCCACCCCACCCCGCCCGGGCTGGCACTCACTGGCGTCGAAGGCCGCCTTCAGCGCCTGGATGTCCGTGGCCACCCCGGACACGCGGTAGATGCCCACCTCCTCCATGCCGCGGCGCTCAATCTCCTCCACGCACTGGCGCACGATGTAGGGCACCTTGGACCTCTCTCTCCTGTGGGGGAGGGGCACCGGCCCCGCTCAGGCTGCAGCAGGCGGACCTGCCACCTGTCTGCACACCTGGAGGCGGGACGAGGACAGCGACGAGGGTGCCTGGTTTGGGGCTGCGCACAGAAAGCCTTGAACGCGCCCCTACCTTCTTCGCGCTCACTGATCACCGCGTGGATCTCACCGGGGCTTCCTAAGAGGCTGAAGCAGCCAGACACCCTGCAAGTTACACCTGACCTGTGGGGGAAGGTCTGGAGGCTTCTCTAAGAGAAGGTGGTCACAGGAAGGGCATTTGAAGGATCCCAGGTCCTGGGATGACGAGTGGCCACACGATGTCCTGGATGGCATCCCGGCCCTGGCCCTGCACCCGCTTGCTGTGCAAGAGGCGACCCCTGGCCGCCCCACCCCCGGCCCTCCACACACACCCACTCGGCGTGCGAGTCTGCAGAGCTGCCTGCGATTCTACAGCTTTCCTTCTCTGAGTCTTGGCAACGGATAATTCCAATCCCTCCGTGTGGGACCCTGGACTGAGAATACTTCGAAGATAGAAGACAATGCTGTTTGAGGCCTTAACCTTAGTTGTGTTTTGCAACTGGATTTAGGGGCACCGCAAAGCTCTTTCCCAAACCGCCCTCACCACCTGTGCTCATGTGGGGCAGCTGCCAACGGGTCCTCTCTGCTGGCGCCTCGAGCCTGCCCAGAGCCTGCCAGGAGGGCCCGGGGTGCAGCTGGGGGCAGGGAGTGGTGTCTACACCCAAGCAGGTGTCCAGGGAATGACTGACGGAGTCCCCACCGGCCCAGACGACCAGCATCGTCAGGGGCTTGGCTCAATTCTATCCTGGGGAAGCAAGTGACTTCGGGAGGAAGTGGCCTGTGTCCAAGAGAACTGCCGTCAAACAACACACAGGCTTCTCCTGGCAACTGACTTGGGACAAAGGGGCAGGGCTTACGATTCTTCCACAGGAACTTGGGACCATGACAGGTTCCAAGCAAGGGAAGAAAACCCCGCACCGGGGCAGGTCCTGTAGCCGTGCAGGAGCCGGCCCGCTGCTCCCAAGGCAGGGAGGGCGAGGGCTCTGCCGAGCGGTGACACAGCAGGCACTAGGCACAGCGACCGGTCCGGCCGGCCTCCCCCAGTGGCGACAGTGCAGGGAGAAAAGGGAATCATGCCTGCTCTCTCCTGCAGGGACACACAGACGGACAGGTGCTCTTGGGACACGCACCCTAGCCCCTCGCCACTCACTTGGTGACCACAGCGATCTTGACCCCGAAGACCCCCGTCTGTTTTCGGGAAGGCATTCTCTTCAAGCTGAACTCCCTGCTGGTGAACTTGACAGAGAGTTTCACCTCGATCTGCAGTGGGAAGAAGGGGCACAGCCCTCTCACCCTCCTGGTCCTCACGCCCCAAGGTCCCAGGGCCCACCCCTCCCTCCGCAACTCTGTCCACCCCAAGGGTAGGCGGGTGCGGTCCCAGCGTGAGGAGGGGCTGCCCCTTGGCAAGAACCGGGTGAGGACAGGATGGTGTAAGGACCTGCTTCTGCAGAGCGTCCTCCTACAATCCCTGTTGCTGCTCTTTCTTTCTTAATAGCAATTAAAAAATTAAATGGAACAGAGAATAATATAACAAAAAGCCAAGAATTATCAATTGTTAACATTTTATCCTATCTGCTCAGGCCTTTTTTGGTGTGTGGTTATGTTTTTAAAGGTCTAAACCCTTTCTTGGATAGCTGAAGATGAAATCAGGGGTCTCTGTCTCTACAGGCAGCCCCCAGAGCCCGGCTCGAGCCCCCGCCCGTCCTGGCAGTGCCACGAGATCTCTGCACAAGGAGGGAGTCTCAGGGCCTGGCTCAGGACTGCGCTCCAGCCACCAAATGGAAGCTTCCTTCCTGTGCACAGCGACCCTGCCGTGCAGGGACCAACCCCCACCCCTCCACCCCCGTCCAGCCAGAGACCGGCTCTCAGAGCCCAGCTCAGGCTTAGCCGCCTTCTGACCGTTCCCAAGGGACCAGGAGCCGCCCTGACCTGCCGGGGGAAGCAGCCACCCAGAGAGCCCCGTGGGCACGTACCCCATTCATGGCGATAACGATGCGTTGCCAGTCTCTGTCCTGCAGGGCCTGGGGGTCCAGCTGAAAGTAAAGGCTCATGATTAGCAGAGGCCCCGCTGGGCAGGAGCCAACGCCGGCTACTTCTCCACATGCATGTCGGCAGCAGAGCCTGATTGTGGCCAGCACCTCCATCCACAGGCGGAGACTCCAGAGCAAGGAGAGGACCCGCTAGAGACCCCTGGAACCTCAGGGCGCCACGGTTCCCAGACCTCTGGTGCCTGGGGCCCTGCGCCCCTCCTCCCTCCGTCTTCTCCAGGTGGGAGCTGAAGTCCAGCCACAAGCCTTTCTCTGTCCCGCGCCCTGTCGCCCCAGGGGCTACACACAACCCAGGGTGAGTGGCTGGTCTAGGGCCCGAGATCAGCAGCAGCTTCCCAGGGGCAGGGCATCAGAGCTGCTGCGTGCGTGGCGAATCCCGGGCACTGTTTTCGCTCCACGCCCCACGGACTGGCTTGTGGCAGGACCAGCCTCTAGGCCAGGCCAGTACCAGGGTTTCAAGTCAGGCCTGGAAGGACCCAGAGCCAAGCCCTAAATCTCACAGCTGGTGAGGGGGCCAGAAGGAAGCCCCTCTGTGACCCGCTAACATCTGCCCGCAGAGCACTGTCCCAACAGCTGGGCTGCGGGAACTTGCTGTTCAGTGTCAGCCAAGCCCAGACTGGGCTGCTACAAAGCACCCCGGCTTCATGGCCGAGCCACATGCCCCGACTGTGGAGGCTGTCTCCCCCTTTTTGGTGGGCACATGCTCTACACATCAGTGGTTCCCGCACGCAGCCAAGGCCACTGGCTGGGCTGGTGGACGGGCAGCACCTTGGGGGATCTTGTTAAAAATACCACGAGATTTGCACAACTAGAAACCTCCCCGGGGATTCTGGCAGGAAGCCACTGTCTGACGCCGACCAGTGTGGCACTTGGCCTTGTGTGTCCATCCCTGGCCTCGGAGCAGGGATCGCACCTCCTGAGCCCTCCTGGGCGGAGCCCCACCTCCCTTTTCGCTGAGCCCTCCTGGCTAATGTTTTCCAAGCGTCTGAAATGCACGGCCAGAATGACACAGAAGCAAAGGGTGGCAAGATGTCGCCCTCCAGGGGCTGTGTAGCCACAAGTTCCCCTTCTGTGTCTGGCCTGGGGGTTTCTAGAGCCACACTCTGGGCCGCAGGGACCCCACCCTGAGAAGCAGGGTCTGCGCGCAGGCACCGGTCAGGAAAACAGGAATCTCCCGAGTGGCACTTCCCCCCAGAGGAGCCCCAGGCGGAGGCCACAGGGCCCCTTCCTGGCTGGGACCGCCGGGCGTGGAGGGAGGAGACGGGGGTGTGTCCCTGCTGCCCGTCACCCCCAACTCCTAACTCCCGGCTGCCCAAGGAAGGGGACAGTGTGCTTCCTCCTCTCAAGGAAAGGGAGAGCTCACCCCCACCACTGCGAGCTTTAAAGGAGGGAAGCCCAGAAGCAGGCTGGGCAGGAGACATCACCCCCCAAGAAAGGCGACCCCTGGGCGCCTCTCCCCTTGAAAACCCAGAACTGGCAAAAGCAGCCAACAAGCAGCCCGGAGTCCGGGGAGGCAGAGGAACAGAAAGAAGAGCCGCCAGAGACATCCGGGTGGCAGAGACCTACCCCTCCCCGCCCCACCAGCCCACCCAGGAACCACGGCCCGCACGCCGGCCCACCTTGCCCTTGCACATCAGGTTTCGGATGTGAGTCCACAGGGCAGTGCCACGAGCACACAGGTGCTTGTCGGCACAGGCTACCCGGCTCTGGCACGCCCGGCTGGGGCGGAAGTACCGAAGGAGGCCCTGCATGGCGGCAGGCGCCGAGTCTCGCATGCCGCAGAGGCAGAGAGGCTGGAGGAGGCTGGAAGGGAGCACGGTGAGGAGCGCCCAGCCTCCTCGGCCTTTTGACCAGGCTGAGAGGGAAGCCACGCCCGCGTCTGGCTAGCCAAGGTCAAAGTTTCCCATCACCCCTGGGTTCCACTCTTTTGTCTGTGTATGGGAAACCCCCGCCCCCGCCCCCGCGCCTACTGGTTACGGGAATTCCAACCTGTCTCTGTCTCCTCTAAAGCCCAGAAAAGCTGAGCTTCCTTCTTGAATGGCTGGTTTCCTGCGGCCCAAGTTTGGGACACTGAGTAAGGCAGACAGACGGGCCAGTCTGCCTTGCGCCGAGGTGCTCTGGAGGCCATCCCAGGGCCCCCTCCCCCCCCACTCCCAGCAGGAAGCCCCCCAAATCCCACGCACTGCCTCTGACAGACCAGGGCGGAGAGACCCCACACGGCCCTGCCCTCCCAGAGCAAGCTGGCTGAGCGGCGAGTGGCCCGACTCCGGCCCCAGCCCTCCTCCACTCCCGGGCACTGGTGTCCAGCGCCCACCCCACTTGCCCCGGCGTGCCCAGGCCAGCCCTTCACGGGGCCCCTCTGCAGCTCCCAGTGATAGAAAACAGGCTGTGGGCCATGAGACACCCAGCCCTCATGGCGGTCCTGCCCCGGCTCCAGTGGGAGAGGCTGCCCCGAGGCACCACCCCAGAGAACAGAGCGGAAGCAGCACAAAGAACAGCCATGCCTGAAGCCCCAAACATCTCTCAAAGCTGGCTCCTCTCTCTGCAGTTATTTAAAGCACCAGAGAAGTAAACAAGCAAGGCTCAGGGGTTGGAAAAACAGATGACCGAGGGGGAAATGGCAATCTAGGGAAAAACTGAAGCAGTCCGGATGTGTCTGGGGTCACCAGGGCTTGGTGAGGAATGTGCCTGCTGCTCCGACAGGGGCCAGTGGCCTTGGGGGTGGTCTGGGCATCTACTCATCTCCCTGAGGGTGGGCCGTGGTAGGGGCCTTAGAGGATCGACTGAAGTTGGTGGGGCTGGTGGACGGGGCCTGGAGGTCCGCCTAGAAAACTGTCCCGCACATCCATCCCAGAGAGACCAAGCCCAACTGGGACAGGCGTTGAGCACAGCCCTGAAGTGTCAGTGACCTCATGAGCAGTGGTTTGCGGAGGACCAAGTGCTACCTTGCTAGCTCTGTAGTCGGTAGGGCCAGACGAGTCACTGATGGACGGCCACTGGGCATCCTTGCGCCCACTCCTGGCTGGCGTGGAGGGGGTATGACTAAATTGCCCAAAGGAGGAAATGCTTGTTTCTTCCTCGCTCGCCTCCTTGTAGACAACAGCTTCCTCCATGTCCACTGTCACCACCCTGGATGGGGCAGCCGGTGTCCTCCGCTGCTCCGTCTGAGCTAGCTCTGTGCCTCTGCACTGCATCACTTCCGGGGGTGGGTCTTCCCAGATACCAGCAGAAAACCCCTGTGGCTCTCGCTGTGGTCTTTCACCATGGTCTGGTCTCTTCACCTTTTTTTTAAGGAGTCTAGGGCCGGGCACGGTGGCTCACGCCTATAACCCTAGCACTCTGGGAGGCCAAAGTAGGCGGATTGCTCAAGGTCAGGAGTTCGAAACCAGCCTGAGCAAGAGCGAGACCTCATCTCTACTAAAAATAGAAATTAATTGGCCAACTAATATATATAGAAAAAATTAACCAGGCATGGTGGCGCATGCCTGTAGTCCCAGTTACTTGGGAGGCTGAGGCAGAAGGATCGCTTGAGCCCAGGAGTTTGAGGTTGCTGTGAGCTAGGCTGACGCCACAGCACTCACTCTACCCTGGGCAACCAAGAGAGACTCTGTCTCAAAAAAAAAAAAAAGAGTCTAGCTATGCTGCCCAGGCTGGAGTGCAGTGGCACAATCACAGCTCACTGGAACCTTGAACTCCAGGCCCAAGCTATCCCCCCACCCCAGTAGCTGGGACTATAGGCCTGCGCCAGGCTTATCCCGTCTTTAAGTCTTTGCTGCTCTTCTCTGCTCCCAACCAGTCTCCAGCATCACTGAAACAGACGGAGGAGCACACCCTCTTAGCGCAGACTACAGCCGGTGCTGGTGAGGGTGTGGAGGGCAGCGCTCGCGCAGCTGCTGCGGACGTAAACGGGGCAGCCGCTCTGGAGAAATGGCAGCTTGCTGCACAGGCCAGCAATCGCGCTGGGTGTCTACCAAGCAGAATGAAAACATACGCCCACACAAAGCCTGGTGCCAGGCACATGTTCACAGCTACATCAGCCGCAACAGCCCTGAACTGGAAACAACCCAAGTGCCTGTCAACTGGCAAAGGGAGAAACAAGGATGTGATGTATGCGTGCAATGGAGTATTATACAGCCATGAAAAGGAACAAAGTACCGATAATGCTACAGTGTGGATGACCCTCAAAAATACTGTGCGTACACAGTAGGACTTTGGAACAAAGAAGAAAAAAAAATAAAAGAATAAAAAATAAATATATATATATAAAAAAAAATACTGTGCGAAGTGGAAGAAATCAGTAAAAAGATTAGTCTGGTAGGATTCTATCAATACAGAATGTGAAGAATGGGCAAACCTCCGGAGACAAAAAGCAGATCAGCCTGGGTCTGGGAGTAGAAATATGGAGCGGTTATAAATGGGAAAGAGGAAATTGTTTTGGGGTGCCGGAAATATTCTAAACTGGACTGCTGGTAAACTTCGTACAGCTCCGTGAATTTACTAAGAAAGTATTCAACTTTATACTTAAAACGGATGCATTTTATGCCGTGCAAGTTAAAGCAGAAAAGACACAGGCCCCAAGCCCGGCCACGACAGAGCGTGGGGGCATGAGTGGCCCCTCTCCGCTGTGCCAGGCAGGGGCACGCTTCCCCGGGACAGACCCCAGGGAATCTGCAAGAGGGATCTGCTCATGTGTGTTTACATTCTCGTGGCGTTTACAGCTTAAAATCTTTCCCGAATGTTAGCTAGAAATAAACATCACTCATTTTATGTTCCTGGTGCAGGAGACGCCCTGGGGCCGCCCGCCAAGCCTGTGTTCAAGAGGCTGTGTAAGTTTCTCCCCACTGTGTCTCTGTGACAGGTGCCATGCGTGTCTCCTTCGCCTCAGAACCCCCACCCCGCAGGCACCCGAGACCAGGCCCAGTGCGTGGCCGCGTGGACAGGACATACACGGCCTGAGCCGGTCCTCGCAACACAGGCAGGGCCTCTCGGCGCCTTCATGCTAATAGCAGCATCCGCCTCGCCCGCCCGCCCAGCTGCAAACCACACTCCTCCTCTTCCCGCCTGATGGGTCTTTGCTTTGGCATCTGATGTCGGCCTTCCTTGCTAGAACGCAAGCTTTGTCCGTTTCGTTCTCTGCGGTACCTCCGTATCCAGACATACATAAGACGTAAATCGGGCTGAGCACGGTGACTCATGCCTGTCATCTCAGCACTTTGGGAGGCTGAGGTGGGAGGATCGCCTGAGGCCAGGAGTTCTAGACCAACCTCTACAAAACATTTTTAAAATTTAGCCAGGTGTGGTGGCACACACCCGTAGTCCCAGCTACTTGGGAGGCTGAGGTGGAAGGATTGCTTGAGCCCAGGAGTTTAAGGCTGTAGTGAACTACGACTGCATCACTGCACTCTAGCCTGGGAAACACAGTGAGACTCTGTCTCTTAAAAAAAAAAAAAAAAAAAAAAGACACTTCTGGGCCGGGCGTGGTGGCTCACGCCTGTAATCCTAGCACTCTGGAAGGCCGAGGCGGGCAGATCGGTCAAGGTCAGGAGTTCGAAACCAGCCTGAGCAAGAGCGAGACCCTTTCTCTACTAAAAAGAGAAAGAAATTAATTGGCCAGCTAAAAATATATAGAAAAAAAATTAGTTGGGAATGGTGGCGCATGCCTGTAGTCCCAGCTACTCGGGAGGCTTAAGGCAGGAGGATTGCTTGAGCCCAGGAGATTGAGGTTGCTGTGAGCTAGGCTGACGCCACCGCACTCACTCTAGCCTGGGCAACAAAGTGAGCCACCGTCTGATTATCCGCTCCCAAGCTGGCGGGCACCCAGGCCGGCAGGGTCAGCGCTGCTGTGCACACTGTGTACCCTCCCACCTGCGTCACCTCAGAATGTCACATGGCTGCTGCCAGCACTTCTGTGAGCTCTTGGGGCATAACTGCCCAGAGCAGGCGGTCCCGCAGGGAGCCTGCCCTCCAGGTGGCGGGTGGAGAGCAGCTGCAGGGCTCCCCTCGGAGGGGTCCGACGGCTTGCATCTGGCCAGGTCCCCAGGAAACCCGGGCTGGCAGAGACGTCTGGGAAAGCCCACTCTGCCAGCCCGAGTGCAGCTTCAGATACAGCCAAGACCACGCCAGAGGCCCTTGCTCAAATCTCACCCCCACAGCTCATGCGAAACACCAACAGCAATGACAAAAACCAGCTCTGATGCCCGAGCAGGGATGCAGTCGGAGCCCAGCAAGACGTGTGACACAACAGGCCGGGAGTGACGGTGCACGTGGGAGAGACGGGAGAGGACCAGCTCTATGGCTCGGGACAAAGTTACCCCTAAGGAGAAGAAACAGGGCTAAGGAGATTTAGCAACCTGGAGAATTCGCAAATGGAGCAGAGAAGGAAACGACAGCCGGCCCAGGATGTGCCAGGGCCCTCGGACCTGTCCCGGTCCCCGGCGCGCCAGGCGGGCTGCAGACGGAGCTGCTCTGCCAGCCCTCCAGCCACGCTGCGCCCTGTGCATTCCCACGACTCCTGCGCCCTGCTGGGCTTGAAGCACGGGTGTTAATGCCTAAAGCTCAAACATCCCTCCCTGGAGACCAGACTCGGTGTTCTCCTGACCTCACCCTCCAAACAGTCACGCCATCCACGCACCAGCTGCCCCTGGGGCGGGGCCGCCCGGCTCTCAGCACACCTGCAGCTTCCTTCCTTTCGGCACTCCCTGCTCTGGGTCTCGAAGCCTGGGGACAGAGGGCATTCTTATTCTTGGGGCCCCAGGGGCATGGCCTGCAGGAGGACCCCATCACTGGGGCAGCACAGCAGGGTATCGGTGTCTGAGGAGGGACGGGGACCGCCTCGCTTGCCCAGACGGCTGGGGCTCGGGGCCAGCTCGGAAGGGGCCCCGCCTGAGTCCTCCGTACCTGCCCAGGCGAGGCTCGGAGCCTGTCGCCGGGGACTCTCTCCTGGACAGCAGGCACCCCAAGGCTTCGTCCCTGCGTGTATCGCTCCTCTGCCTTTCTGTCCCATCTGGGACACTCGTCTGAAGAGCAGGAGCTGAAATCTAAGACTCAGGCTGGTGGCTCCCGAACCCAATGCTCACGGGCACCATGTAAAAGAGTGAAAACCAGACGGAGCCAAGACCTCGATCCCAGAATGTTCTGACTCCTCCTGCGCCCGGGAGTGTGCGGTGGCTTTGCTGTTAACTCGAATTCCATCCCCAGCCCCACTCGGAGCCTCCCCGGAGCCTCTGCCCCTGGCTGGGTCTGGACACGACAGCACCTGCCCCGCGGAAAGGTCTGTCCACTCAACTTCGGAGTCAAAGTGCACGAGGTAGGGGCCCCGGCAGCAGGACAGCCGCGTACCCCTCCCTGCATGGCACAGCACGAAAGGCGCCTGGCGCTGCTGGGAAAAGCTTGGACTCAGAGAGGCCAGCCGGCAAGCGGGTCACCCTCGCCCAGGTATCCCTGGGGGAGACAGACCAGGCTGGGGTCACAGGTCATCGGGCATCACCGCCCCTCCTCCGACTTCCTTCCTCCACAGAGCTCACACACAAGCCCCCACCTCCCCACGCGTCCACATGGTCCTCAGAATGGAGCCCAGTTCTATGCTGGGGTGTCTTTCCTCTACTGCAATCATCCTGAATAAAATCCATTTTTACCCTCTAACTATTGCCCTACCCTGTTTTTTCTTTGATACTTGCTGCCCTCCTCTTCCCCAGGCTAAGCCAGTATCTGGAATTACAGGCACGTGCTAGAGGAGCAGCTTTGCTCTTAGACCTGGTCCCAGGGGTCTGGGGAATGGGGTCCCAGGCAGCCCCGAGCACTGGGTTCCCTCGTGTGCTCCCAGTGTGGAGACTGGCAGCAGTGCCTGTCCCGGGAACCTGCCAGGCAGGGCCGAGGCAGGGGTAGGAGTCACGCTCGTACGGGACTTGTTGATGTGAACAGGAACACATAGGCCCTCACGGAGGTGACAAAGTACTCGAGGAAATCTCCCTCCTCCTCCTTCCTCAGCGTTTCACCAGAAGAGACTTTTACTTCCTGCCCTTGGGAGGGAGGTGGGGCTTCTTGGGGAGCCCTGAGCTCTCAGGGGCACGCAGAGTGTAGAAACCCACACCCCAGAGGCCGGTGACGGCGGAGGAGGGGGTGCCAGCTTGGCAGTGTCTGATGAGACGCGCTGTAACGCAGGCAGGACCAGGGCCTTCTCTCGGCCACCCTGGGAACTGTGTAGCTGGGACCGTGAGAAACAGGCAGGGGCACCAGGTCCTGTCTGACGACTGGCGCTGAGCCCCAGGGCTGAGTAACCTTCCCAAGGGCAGGCCGGCAGTTCTCCTCGACGACCCACAGAGCAACTGCTGGTCCTATGCGGATGCGTCCTCCCGCCCACCTGGGGCCTCTACGCCAGCCCTGGGCGGGGAACGCAGCCTGTTCAGGGATACACTGACCACCCTACAAACTGGGGCTAGACCCAAAAAGGGGATGTCAGGTGGGTAGACACTGGGACTGCTTTTTTGCTTTTCCAAGAAGAGGTGGCCCAGGAACTGCCAATTTCAGCTCACGGCACCGCCCAGCTGTTCTGCCTGCGGGTTCTCTTAAGGCCATGAAAGAACCGAGGCCTCAGCCGGAAAAACAAGCACGGATAGGACAGGACACGACAGACAGACAGACAGACAGACAGACAGACGGGGCAGTCCACCAGAACCCTGAGGGCATCAGCCCAGGTCTCCCACGGTGGATGTTTCAGAGCCGCGGGCACCAGGCCAGGAGCGGCTGGGCGGGAGCGGGGACAGCCTCACCTGGACCTGGCCCTTGCCCATGAGCCTGTCTGTGCTCTCGCCATCCTCCTTGCTGATCTTCGTTTTGTTGTAGCACTTTTCGTAGCACAGGATCCTCAGCGTCTGCGAGCCTTCCAGCTCTATCTCAAACTCCTGTGGCGCCAAGAAAGCAGCAGGAAAGTCACATGTGAACAGGCAGGTCCAAGCGCGTGGTAGGCAGCACTGCGGCCGCAGCGGCCTCAGCTGTGGCTCCCTACAAACGGGGCCCTTCCTGCCCCAGAAGCACCGTCACCTGGAGACCCTCCTCACTCATCTTGGACGCTCAGGAGCATTCCCTGTAGGCACCTGTCACCATGCTGTGGCCTGGCCCAGATGCTCCCAGAAGCCCCAAATGCCTCTCGAACCTACCTCAGCATCTCAAAGGGTGGTCCCTACACCACCTGCATCACCAGGGGTGCTTGTTAAAAATGTAGATATTTGGTCAGGTGAAGTGGCTCATGCCCGTAGTCCCAGCACTTTGGGAGACTGAGGTGGGAGGACTGCTTGAGCCCAGGAGTTTGAGACCAGCCTGGGCAACATAGTGAGACCTCGTCTCTACAAAAAGACCTGGCTATAAAAAAATTAGCCAGGCGTAGTGGCACACACATGCAGTCTCAGCTACTGGAGAGGCTAAGGTAGGAGGAGGGTGACCTGAGCCCAGGAGTTCGAGGTCGCAGTGAGCTGTGACTGTGCCACTGCACTCCAGCCTGGAGGCAGAGCAAGACCCTGTCTCTAAGAAAAAAAAATGCAGATACTCTAATGCATTCTGGGTGATAATGATGTGTCCATGAGGTTCACGTTTACGGCAGTGAAACTATCCTGCAAAATACTGTGATGGCTCTGGGAGGCCGAGGCGGGTGGATTGCTCGAGGTCAGGAGTTCGAAACCAGCCTGAGCAAGAGTGAGACCCCCCCGTCTCTACTATAAATAGAAACAAATTAATTGGCCAACTAATACATATAGAAAAAATTAGCTGGGCATGGTGACGCATGCCTGTAGTCCCAGCTATTCAGGAGGCTGAGGTAGGAGGATTGCTTGAGCCCAGGAGATTGAGGTTGCTATGAGCTAGGCTGACGCCACGGCACTCACTCTAGCCTGGGCAACAAAGTGAGACTCTGTCTCAAAAAAAATACTATGATGGTGGATATAGGTCATTACACCTTCATCAAAACCCATAAAATCTGTCACCAAGAGTGAACCCAAGTGTCCACTATGGGCTCTGGGTGACAATGACATGTCAACTGTAACAAATGTCCCACTCTGGTGCGGGCTGTCGACAGTGGAAGGCGGAGGAGATAAATGGGAATTCTCCGTTCTTTCTGCTCAATTTTGCCATGAACCCTAAACTGCTCTAAAAAAGTTCTATTTAAAAGGAAAAAAAGAAGTGATGGTGGGGGTTGGTACGGGAGGGGGAGGGACCTTGGTGAAGGAATGCCCCCTAGACTTCCAAGCCACCTGCCCTGGGCACAGTGAACTTTCTGCTCCACCTCCCGATGCCTTCACACATGGGTTCTCGGGGAAAGGGAGGAGGGTAAGGGGAAGAAAAGGCAGCAGCTATTTCTGAACCCCAACGGGGGTTGGGTGTGTGCCAGCCAGAAACATGCACAGCAAGGGTGGTGCCAGGTGACCTGCTGCCCTCGAAGCCTTCACACCTCACGCCTCCCCCTGCAGCCTCAGCTGGCATCTGAGCCATCAACCAGGTGCAAACTGCCTAAGCCCCTCCCCTCCCTCAGGGCCTCTGCTGGGTCATGGCCCCCTTGGTCTCTGTGAAGCCTTCTTCTACGGATCCCACGTGGCTCTGATCCCCGCTCATCCCAGATGTCACTCAGCCCTTTCTGCAGGCATGTCAGAGCTCCACAGACCAGGCCATTTCTCAGGCAGCAAGTCTAATGACTAACAAGCCGAGTTCCAGCCCCACCACTGGCCCCGCTGGCCACCGGCCTCAACACTTGCTTTCTTCCTCTGCAGGAGAGGCGGCAGGAGCTGGGGCATGCCAGCTCTGGTGGATCTGGGGACTTAACCCACCCACACTGGCCTCTCTGCAATAACCCCCAGTCCTGAGGCTCAGGGCCAAACGGTTAGGGGACTTACAGGACAGCTCTCCAAGGCGAGGGAAAGCGAGGGGCAAACTCTACAAATCCGGCAGCCAAAGAGGAACAAAAAGGCCCGTCCCAGCCCCACAGGCAGACCCCCCCCCCCCACTCAACCCCCCACCCCCCACCCCGCTTCTGGAAACCCAGAGGGTCACAGGCAGCTTAGCCCAGCTTCAGCGGAAAAACACCATGGAAACCTAGCACATAAACACAAAGTGCTAACAAAGGCAGGACAGGAAGCCCTTTTAAGTCTCTCTCCAAACACTTCTCCAGTAACAGGGTGAGTCTCTGCGATGGGGGTGGGTGGGTGAGATTCTCAGGAACACTGAGATGAACTCTCTGGGCTGGTCACTCCCACCCCCAGGAAATTCCTGGAATGTCAGCATTGCCTTTTGGGGAAGCCCTCAGGGAGGCCCTGGAGGTGTAGATTCTTTCCATGAAAACATCCGGTGCTGCAGGGAGCAGACTCCTCACCTCGTTCCAGTTGGGCTCTGCCGTGTCCCTGTAGACTCGAGTCTTTGCTTTATTCACAAAGTAGCCAAAGGAGTCCACCTCCAGGGTGCAGTACAGACCTGTTGGAGGGGCACGGGAGGTGACTACACTTTCCCACGTCACCCACATGGTCTAAGAGTAGGTGTTATTTTCAAAAATCAGGGGAAAAAAATGGTCTTGACTTTCTTTTCAAAAATAAAACCCCAAACCAGTAGCCGGCACGGACACCAGCTCCCACTCGATGCGCCTGCCACGCCCATGGAGTTTCTGTGGGTACAGCTGGGAGGTGGGACCTCTCAGAACACTCGCTCGCTTGGCCACTCAGCAAAGCCCGGCTCCAGCCCCTAGGGGAGAAGGGCCCCGCGCAGAGTGGGATGGACAGAGAATGGAACACACCATCCGACGATGTGGGCCGAGTGCCACACAGCCAGGCCGTGGCCGAGGCCGGGTGTCCAGGTGTCCAGGAAGCTCCTAGGACCTGGGCAACCCCCCCGTCCCCATGAGCATGATCAGACAAAGGGTTTGGGCAAAGGGGGCTCCAGGCCAGGGTGAGGCACAGGGAAAGGTTCAGAGCTGGGAGGGCAGGATTTGCAGGGGGGAGTGGGGCTGGATAGGGTGGGCTTTGCATCTTGGAAAATTCCGTTGGGGCTGGGCGGGCCTTGGGGGGCCGCCACCCAGGGCCTGGAGGAAGGTGGCCAGAGACTGTCAAGGAGCTCCCCTGATGGGCAGATAAACCGGGGGTGGTTTCTGGTGGGCCGACGGGGTGGACGGTGGTGCCCCTCCCCGACACAGGACATAAGAAGGACAAGTTGGGGGCTGTAAATGATAGGTTTGTTTTGGGGGTGCAAAGCTTAGAGTGTGGGACATTGAGGAGACAGGTGGGAAGGTAACGGGAGGCCAGGCGAAAAAAGCCAGAACCCCAGGCATCATCTGTGTTGCCGACGGACAGCACAGGGAGGAGGAACCCAGGAAACAAGGACAGCATTTACAGGGCAGCCAGAGAGGGGGCCCAGGGCAACAGCCATGCGTTGCAGCTTTGTGGAGGCATGAGCCAAACGCCACACAACCCATCTGCTTCAAGTGCACGGTCTGCGGACTTTTGCTAACTTTAAGCACTAGTGCCAACAAGCAGCACAGTCGTTTCGGGACACTGCCATCACCTCAAAGGTCCCTTTGGGCTCAGGTGCGGGCAGTCCTCACTCCCACCCGCACACGCCAACAATCACTGATCGGCTTTCTGGCTCCCGGTTTTGCCTTTTCCAGAAATGTCATCTACAGTACAACTGAGTGTAACCGGCCTTCACTGTTCGGACAGCCTGAGCAGAGAGGAGACCCTCCACCCCTTGGAGGAGGAGGAGGAAAAGGGTGTCACCCACCCGGCTCGACAGAGCAGCCAGATCTGCTCTGATGGGGTCAAGGTGCGCTGCCCTCAGCCCTCCTGGCCTGGAACCCAGGCTCCGGGGACCCACGGCTACGGGAGCTGAATTTTCCATCCAACTCCGACCCCTGCGATGACACGGCCTGCCTGCAGGGGGCAGCCTGCCAGCTTGCAGGATCTGAGACGGGCGCAGGAAAGGCAGCGTCCGCTCCAGGAAAACAGCCCCCCACAAGGCATCAGCCAGCGCCCGCAGCCCACGACCCACCATCGGGTCAGAGGTGGCTGC
The DNA here is from genome assembly GCA_008750895.1 of Mirza zaza. Classification (NCBI taxonomy): domain Eukaryota; kingdom Metazoa; phylum Chordata; class Mammalia; order Primates; family Cheirogaleidae; genus Mirza; species Mirza zaza. The sequence goes on from VSMD01109871.1 coordinate 61,822, forward strand.
TGAACAACTTCCCTGGCTCCCCACGCCCTGCCCCATCGGTCCCTCCTAGGTGGAGACTCTGGCCCAGGCCCACCATTTCCCTTCCCCAACCAGCTACTTACTTGAACTCTGCTTAAATCCGGTGGCTGAGTGGACGATGACATTCAGGAACCCATAGAGCCCAGGAGATTCGTCATCTACACAAGAGACCAAAGAGGTGAGCTCTGTCCTCCTGGGGGAGGGAGGCAGGTGACAGCCTGGCTCTGCTTCAGAATCAGCCACCACGTGGACACCACCGGCCGCAGACTGCGCGGTGGGGGTGGGGCAGTGCCTCGGACCAGAGCGCACCTGTGTGCGTCTCAGGGCTCTCAGAATCTGGTAGGGGTCACAGCGCAGGCAGACCGGGGACCATGACAGAGCACATGAAGGTTCCAAGGGCAGAAGAGGGTGTCGGGGTGACGAGGATGTGCACCGGTGTGCACCGTGTGCGTGACCGGGCATGCATGCATGTGTGCGGCAGTGAGCGCACGGCTCAGCTGGGCCAAAGGCGTGGGCTGGAAGTAGCTGGATGAGAGGAGGGCTGGGAAGATGGGACTGGGGCTGGGTCCACAGCACAAAGGGTCTGAGGCATGTCTGTCACAGGCTTAGTGACTAGGGACAGAGCCATGTCTCTCCTCAACCTCCCAGTGGCAGCTGCCGGGGGCGGCCGCACCTTCTTTGTTGATGGTGAGTGGAATGTTGTGAACGGTCTGAAGCTTGACGCACGAGTTGGTCAGCATTTGCAGCTCCACGGACGTCAGGGAGAAGCTTTTGAAACCTGCGGGAGTGCAAGAGGAGCTGCCCTGACTGCCAGTCTGCACCACCGTCGCTGACCCCACTGCACCCTGGGTGGGGGCACGGCGGGCCCCTGGTGCCCCTGGTGCAGTGCTGGTCTCGCGGCAGGGCGTGGCCCCGAGAGCCCAGGCCTGGAGAAATCTTAGCGTGGAGATTACGAACGACACACAATGCCTAAGCACGGCCAGGGGGCAGGTCTGCGAGTGGGAGGGCGGCCGGGTGCGCCTCCCCGTGGCCCCGGCCCAGACAGACACCTCGCGGCTCTGCCCCACTCTCTGCTCACGCAGGGCCCTGTTCCTCTGAGAGGCGAGAAATGGGTTTATTCCTGGGCACAACACTTCGCTGAGCAGCCAACAGAGGCTGCCACCCTGGAAACAGTTTGGGTCCCCCTGTGATGACAGAAAACCCTGGGACACGAGCACTGGCAGGGCTGCCAGAGCCCCTTGTCCGCAGGCCATGGTGGCACCGGGGGCTGAGAGGCGGCTCCGCACAGGTGGGCACGCTGAGCCCGCAGGGACGGGAGCTCAGTGTGAGCCGGAGGCAAGCAGAGCCCTGCCCAGCATTCGTGTGAGACACGGGACCCACAGGTGCTGCCCGGGGAGGAGATGGGCCACGGCTGAGGGAGGCCCAGGCCACCAGGATCTGGTGCTCGGGCAGGCTGCCGCGCAAGAGGGACAGTGGCACAGAAGTCAGTGGGAACCAGTCCCAGCAAGGATGGCTCATGGATCCCAGCCCATACTGTGGGGTGCTGAGGAGGAAACAGGGTCTGCCCTCCCTCCCCTGAGCCGCCAGAGGGCCCGAGAAGGCAGGAGAGCGCAGAGGGGAGTGGGCTGCCCGAGGGGAGTGGGCTGCCCGAGGGGAGTGGGTGCCCTGTCCTGGCAGCAGGCAATGCCCCACACGGGGCAGGTGGGGGCAGAGAGATGGCGCAGTGGTGGGTGCCGGAAAGGCCTGGGGGGCTTCCCAGGGGAGATCAGAGGGCAGAGGGGGATGAATTCCAGGGGTGTGGGGTACAGGTGGGGGAATAGAGAGCCGGGCCCTATCGGGACAGCTACACTACAACGTACTTTCTAAATTAGGGCTTGTGTAACCTGTCACTTGGGTAAAGCCCCTCAAAAAAAGGTTTAAAACCGCAGGCAATGCCCGTCTGTCGCTGGCGTTTCAGAGCCCAGTCCTCGGGGGCAGAGGCCACTCACACTTCTTCTGCTGCTCCCGGATGCTCTCCCTCCACTCGGCACGCTCATAGTCAGAGGAGATCAGGAACGTGTAGCTCTAGGGCGGGCGAGAGGGACAGCACAACCCCGTTATCTCCGCTGGGCTAGGCGAGTGCCCGGCGGTCTCAGGGCGCCTCGGGGCACCCCACTGCTGCCGGCCGGCTGGAGCCCAGTGGCAGGTGTGGCACTCTCTGCCCTTCTTGCCAGCTGGGCGTCAGGCCACAGCACCTGTGCACGCCTACCTCTGGCATAAGCCCCCATCTGAATGGCCAGGGTGTGACACAGGCAGAGGGGGCACAGAGCTTAGGGACGGGGAGGAGGTCACCAGGTGACATCGCAATGGTGAGCTGATGTTGACCTGACCTACTGCACTCAACCCACGAGCCCCGCGCCGACCCAGAGACGAGGCTGCTGGAGAGCCCGCCGGCTGCCAAGCGCCATGAACAGACCATTCTGCAGTGACAGGTGTGCCTCATGCCCACGGAGGGCGAGGCCCGGGCTAGAGATGGCACCAGGAGCCAGATCGAGGAGAAAAGGCACGTCTCTGGCCCTTGAGGCCCAGGCAGCCTCCCTACACCAAGGGCTGGGTCTGTGCAGAGCCCCGTGGCCACCCTCCAACAACACCCTGCCCCTTCCCAGCTGTGGAGCTGAGCCAGCTGCCACTCAACCTGGAGGCTGCAGCCCAAGGCACCAGGGGACACGTGTACCTGCCCGCGCCACGCTGGACACGGGCGGTCCTGAATGAAAAAGGGCTGTGGCTGGTCGTCAGGAGCGCGAGAGAGCAGGAGAGGGCGGCACGGTGGGCGCTCACCTTGCCGTTGCGGCTGTGCACCCGGAAGGCCATGCTGGGGGACATGAGCAGCAGCAGCGACTCCTGCTCTGACAGCTTCTTCTTCAGCCTCTCGGTGGCCTTGCTACCCTTGTTTGCGCGCTGTGGGGAAAGGCCTCGGCCTCATCTCTCCATTCCCAGGCCTGGCGCAACCTGCTCTCATTCGGTCCGCCTCCCCCCACCCCCCATGCCCGGGCCCGGGAGGTGGGAGTCCTTTCAGAGCGGCCAGGCCTGGGCCCAGCTGCAGGACATGCTCAGTACACCTGTTTTGAAGGGATGAGGTCGTTCCTCTCACAAGGACAGAGAGAAGAAACCTCCACAAAGGTCCTTGCCTTCAATTTTTACAAACTCGGACAATTTCAGGGGGTTGCTGTGACCCAGAGGGCCCCACACCCCCTGCCTGAGCCAATCAGCAGCCCCCCAGGAGTGTCCGTGGGGGTCCCGACAGAGCCAGACGAACATTACCAGGACAGGAGAACCCTCCCTGCCCTGTGCTGTGTGGATCCCTCCCGAAGCCACCACCCCAAAGGAGGAGAAAGCTGAACTGTCACCAAGCAGGATCCCCTCCCGGACCCTCAGACGAGGGGCACCACATGGAGAATGCAGTGGTGGCAGTCAACAGGCCTTGCCTGCCCCAAGGATGCGGCTCTGGCCCCCTGTCTGGGGACACCTTGCCACAGAGGCCACAGTGCTGCCTAGATGAACAAACTAGATGTTCGCCCTGGTCTTGGGGCTCCCTGTGAGCTCCTAACCATGCCAGGTTTGGGGGCAGCTGGCTGGGCAGCCAGGTGAGAGCCAAGGCGACGCCTGTGTCCACGTCAGCCAGGCATCTCTGGACTGCATCCCAACCTTCTAGGGACCCACCTCATCTGTGGCCGCCACATGGCACCTCCCCTGGCCAGGTAACCCTAGACACGAGAGACCCATCCCTCACTATTTTCATAGTCTCCTAAACATTTCCAGAAAGAACCAACGGCCTGAAGTCCAGAAGCCCTGGAGGGGTGGTGCCCCCATCAGGACAGCTGCAAGGGGGATAGCCGGACACTTCCCCCGGCCCAAGTCCTGGGCTGCCCCAAGCCCTCCCCAGTCTGGCTGCGACTTTCCTTCCGGTGACTGGGTACTTCACCCGTGTTAACGGAACCACAGAGCAAGCGTCGCTGCCTGGGCATGGCCACAGCAGCTGGTGGCCGGGCACGACGAGAACGCAGAGGTCTCTCTCCCTGCTAGCAGACGGCACTTTTGGATTTCCTGCTGTTTCCTTTTAAAGGACCGTGCAGGCATTTTCATGAGAACTTAAAGGGACTCACGCTATTCCTTATGTGAATGTGCACTGCTGGTTGCTACGCACTTCTCTCTCTGGCTGATTCTTCGTTCCCCGAGTGACCCGGGACGGAGGATGCCTTCCCAAACGTGGCTCCCTCCCAGCCCAGGATCCATGAGTAAAAATCTCCGAACTCATTTCCCACTGAGCACCTTCTGCAGGACCCGAGGCTGCCCGAGGCCAGGTTCTCCCCAAGACGCGGGCGAGACGCAAGGCCAGGCTCATAGCACCAGTGACCGTCAGTCAGGTGCAAATTAGACATGGCTAGGCAAGAGCCACACATAGGACATCTGCCAGCATGAGCAAGGGTCCCATGGGAGGGACCCCTGGTCATGGTTCAGACAACCCAACATCAGGGTGTCTGCCAGGCATGACAAGTGTCCCTGGAATGGCTGTCAATACCACGCTCCGCCCCCTTCGCCTCCCGCCCGCTCTGCTACTGGAGCCCACTGAGCTGGGGCTCTCGAACAACTGGGCGCCCAGCTGTGACCAGATGCCCAGCCCTCCACGTGTTCAGAGCCCACGGGGGTCCCAGAGACCAGACGTGGGGTTGAGACGTCTGGCAAAGGCAGTACCTGCTGGCTCCCAGGCTGCTGCCCGCTCGGGCTGCACGGAGCCCGGCCCCCACTTCCCCCAGCCCTTCCTCTGGGGAAGAAGAGAGAAGAGAGAAGCCCCACCTTCTCTCTTTGGATGTCACTCTTGATTTGGGAAATCTTGATCTTCAAGGCATCCAGCTCCTCGTCCGGCACCAGGGGGATGTTGGGCGCCGCCTCTGACTCGTCCACCATCTGGAAGCTGAGATCTGTGAGCGGAATGTACCACTTGCAGTCGTACTGCTGGGTTTTCCTGGGGGGAGAAGGAGAACATGGACACACGCTGACCACCTTCCTTGGCTAACTGATGTCACCACTTTTGAAACCAGAGAGCCCAAGTCTATGGCCACGCACGGTTCGCCTGACCTAAAACCCAGCTCGAGTTCCACGCAGACTGAGGCCATTGGCAGACACTGGTGGCCCCCGGTCTCAGTGACTCTGAGAAACAGATACTCCAAACAATGACCCCGGGCCCCAAGGCATCTGAGGAGCCTACACCCACCTGCACTGACCCTCAGGCAGCAGCTCACACGGGAGCACATCGAGGAAAAGCTTGCGGGGCTGCAGATCTACCTGGTATAATCCCCTTGCTTGACAGATGGGGAAACCAAGGCTCTCTTCCGAGCTCACTGATTCAACCCACCCAGCAGAGCCACGGCAGCACGTGGGGAAGAGCCCAGTTTTGGTCCTTCCCAACGTGACCCTCTTTGCTCCAATCCAGCCTGGTGCAACCTGGGTGAGGCAGATCCTTGAGTGGTGAGCCGTGTCTGGAGCCCTATGCTGCCACCAGCTCAGAAGCTGCCACCAGGCTCAGGGCGCCCAAGAGCAGTGACCACCCAGCCATGCCAGCCAACGGCAGGGGAGGGCCGTCCTGCATGAGCCCCTGCAGCCCCCTGACCTGCCACCCATTCTTGCCAGATAGGTCCCAGCATGGTGTTCCTGCAATGGTGTGCGATGTCATGGTCAGGTTTACCCTTTACTAGCAAGACTCAAAGCCAGGTCACCACGATGCCCCACAACGTCTGCGGATTGTTCATGACAACTTTTGACCTTGAACCTGGCATCGTGCCCAGGTGGTAGAAACGGAATGTAAAGGACGGGGCCGGCCACCTGGTCACTGGCCACTCCAGGTGACTCCCTGCCCCCCCACGAGGCCCTCCTGTCCTAGAGCGCCGGGAGGGGGGGGTAATGGGGGCTGCACTGCCTACTCACCCTCCACTCTGCTTCTTGAGCTTGGTGCAGAGGAGCAGGTCGGTGAAGAGGAAGACGTGGCGCAGCTTGCGGGTGGCCTCCACCAGCTCCACCATGAAGCTGTCCTTCAGCAGCTGCCGGTGCTGCGGGCACAGGGTGAGGGGCTTGGGTCAGAACCAGCCTGGGCGGGGCTTGTGGAGATGTCCCCCAGGGGAGATTTCACTCCCTCCACCTCCGACCCTCAGACCCACTTTCCAGAGCGTTCTGTCCATCTCACTGGCCTGAGGACACACTAGGGCTTATGTGCCCTTTTGTTCAAAAACGTTTCTGAGTCCCTCCGGGAAGCTGGGCCTGGGAGGAGGGCGGCTGGCGGGGCAGGTAAGGGCTGGGGAGTGGTACACAGCCGAGCAAACAGGCTGCAGGGAAGATGGGTGACAGGAGAACCGCCTTTAACAGGGCCAGTGCCTCTCTGGGGGCAGCGAGAGACAAGCCAGCCATGCCAGGGAGGGGTGTCCCCAAGGAGGGACCGTCACAAGCACAGGCCCTGCGGTGGGAGGAGCTTCACGTTCGGGGTCAGCAGGGAGGAGACAGACCCGGGGAGCTCTGAGAAGGGGCTGCCTTCGGGTGGTGACAAGGGCCGGGCCTGGTTCTGAGGATGGCAGGAAGCTGGGGGCCCTATGTCTGGAACCCCTCGTCTTCCTGACTAGACAGGACAGGACAGGCGGGAGCCCTGAGTAGTAGGGGTCACACCTCTGACACCTGCCTGGATACCCGTGGCCTCAGAGCTGAGGCAAAGGGGAGCACGGGGTGGGGGGAGGGGATGGACGGACGGGGGTGGGAGGCACGAGCTCCCAGCACGCCGTGCGCCTTCCTGCCTCTCAGCGCTTCATCTGAAAGTCGAGGAACGGCCCTTCTTGCTCACACAGCTCAAGGGGCTGCTGAATGGGAATGTCAGGGTAAATCACTAATTCACCAACAAACGGTGCTCAGTGCCTCGTACGGGTCGGACTCTGTGTCAAGGACGGGGACCAAGATAAGAGGGTGTCACAGTGAGCCCCGCCCAGGCCCGGGTGGGTGGGCTGTGCGAGCACATCCCCTGAGTTGTCTGCCGGGATCCCCACAACACGCTGTGAGAGGTCCTCTTGCCCACTTCACAGATGAGAAAGCTGAGCCCTGGAGACGTCGCCACCCATCCAGGCAGCACAGAGCAAGCGGCAGCACGCACCGTCTCTGCCCTCGGGAGCCCCCGATCCCAGGGGACAGACCAGGTCTCAGCGGGCACTGGGCCCCTGGTCTTGGGGAAGGCTTCCCAGAGAAGGTGACCCCTGCCCTGGGCTATGGTGGCTGGAAGGGTCTGCAGGCTGGCGCTCACAGAGAGCGCATGAGGGCCCAGCGTCTCCCAACAGGAAGCGTACCTGTGCCCATCTCGAAACACAAGGCCCCATGCTCTGCAGGAGCCAGACCAGGTGCCTGGCCCTGCTGCCGCCCCGCAGCGCGAGGTTCTTCTAGGGGAGCCCCTGCCTGCCTGAAGTCTCCCACACACTGCGGCAGCCAGAGGCAGCAAAGCCCCCCCGAAGCAAGTGCAGCCTGGCCAGGCCCCCGACGCTCCCTGGATGGAAGCCGCACGTCACCACTGCAGGCAGCTCAGCTTGTGACGCCCCTGGCAGGGGAGCTAGGCCACCGGTGCCCACAAGTGGAAGGGCAAGAAGGCTGCTGGCATGCCAAGGCGGTGACTCATCAGCGCCCGCCCACACCCTGCCTGGCAACGGCACCCACAGGAAGCAAGGAACGGCGCGTGCACCTGGAGAAACGTCTGTCCACGCCCCAGGGATGGCTGATGCCGGGACCCCAGGCACGTCCCACTGCTGCGTCTGCAGGGGCGACCAGTGGGGGAGGGTCCTGGGACACTGAGGTCCTTGGGGAATGGCCACAGGCTGCCCCCTTGCCAGGGACATGGCAAGGGTCTCCTGGTCTGCAGGAGAGGTCAAGGGGACCTTCGAAGAGAGGCAGGGATATGGCGGGAGGGGCAGCCCTCTCTCCGTACAAAGGGCCTGAGCTTCTTGCCGTCACCAGCAGAGGGCACCCTACGCTCAGCTCGGACGCAGCACATGCGGCCTGTGGGCCAGAGCGCCCAGACACCCCCCCTCCACAGGGCAGGACCCTCAACGTGCACTGACTTCCCCCTGACCCACCCCAGCCGTGTCCTCCAGGGGACACGGCGAGAGAGGGGCTGGGTCCCACAGCATCCTGAGACAGCAGGAGGCCCCGTGGCTCCAGTCTCCAGAGGAGCAAACGCCGCAGGTGGGGCTGCAGGACAGAGGGGCCGGGCCTCGCTGGGCCCCTGCACAGGGACAGCATCGCACTGTCCAGGGACAGGCGTGCACAGGGACAGGTGTGTTGAAGCTCAGAAGAGCCGCCCCCTGGCGCTCCCAGAGCTTCTGCTGTGTGTCTGTGTGTGTCCCGAGTACGGGTGTCCATTCCATGTGAGCATATGTCCGCGTGTGTCCTCGCGCAGGGAGCCCCGCGTGGGCACGCGCTGCAGGGCAGGGTGTGGGAGGGAGGCGCGGAGGCCAGGCCAACTGGGCCAACACTCTCTTTGGGAGCCGCCCCGCACCCCAGGTGGGACATGCCCGCTGTGCCTTCTCGAATGACTGATGACATCACTGGTGGGAGCAGGGAGGCCAGGGCCCTCCTTTCTCCGTGATGACACCACGGCTCGGGTGCTCCGTGTCTCTGAGCCTCAGTTCCCTTAAAGCCGAGATGGCAATGGAAAAGCCAGGCTGGCGGCACTGCTGCGAGCGGTAAAGGGAACCGTACCTCGTACGGCACTACCAGAATCCGTCCTCGAGGGCCGGATGCCACCTTCAGAGCCTCCTGAGAACAACGCCAACTGCTCCTCCTGGGGACTGGCTGAGGGAGGCACCGTCACCCCCATTTCTGCAGACAGGAAACCAGCCGCGGCCCTACGAGGTTGCGTCGTGTGCCGAGGTCCTGGTGGGGGGCAGCCCAGGCCGCGTGGGCCCTGAGGAGGGGTCTTCTTCCTCTGGGCTCTTCGCCCAGGCCAGTGCCTCGTTCAGCTGTCACCACGGCACCCCCGCCCCAGGCACAGCCTTCCCAGGAAGACCAAGCAGGGAGAAAGGTACTGCTACGGGCGAAGGTCTATGTTCCTCCAACATTCACAAAGCCTCGCGCCCAGGGGATGGTATTTGGAGGTGGGGCCATTGGGAGATAACAAGGCTTAGATGGGGTCTCGGGGGCAGGGCCCTCCTGATGGGCCCCTGTCCCTGTAAGAGGGAGAGAGAGCTCTCATTCTCTCCAAGTGCACACACGGAGGATGGGTCTTGCGAGGACACAGTGGGAAGGCGGCGTCTGGATGCCAGGGGGGCCTCTCCCCGGGACCTGCCTGTGCTGGCCCCTGACCTCAGACCTCCGGCCCCCAGCACGGTGGGAGAAGCACCTGCAGTTTAAGCTCCCAGCGGGTGGTGCTTTGCTGTGGCGGCTGGAACTAAGACTGGCGCTGGGAAGCTCTGTTGTCCAGGCTAGATTGCAAGGGCCTCATCATAGCTCAATGCAGCCTCAAAGTCCTGGGCTAAAGCGATCCTCTTGCCTCAGCCTCCTGAGCAGCTGTGACTACAGTCTCATGCCACCACGCCCGGCTAATTTTTCTATTTTTTATGGAGACGGGATTTTGCTCTTGCCCAGGCTGGTCTTAGACTCCTGGCCTCAAGCGATCCTCCTACCTCGGCCTCCAAGAATGCTAGGATTACAGGTGTGAGCCCGCACCGGGCCTGGAGCTAACTGTTTTATAATGACAGGGCACTTGGAGGAGGAGGAGGATTCCAGGCAGATAAAACGGCAGTCTCCCTTCACCTGTCTTCTGGCTGGAGATAGCTGACCTGGCCAGAATGTGGGGGAACAGAGGGGTGCCCTGGACATAACCCACCAAAAAAGGAAAGCAAAGAGGCGGCCGAGTGAAGCATAGTGATGGACGCCACCTGGAGGGCGTGGGGCACGCGGGGGTCACCCCTGCAGCTTCACCCCAGAGCTTCAAACACAGGACTGGGTTGTGCTCCGCCAGGGTGACCGATTCTGAGAGCAAACGTATTTCCTGGGTTGGGTTGAGCCATGCGGGGACAGTCTGCTGGGGACCAGGAGGGGCGGGCTCTGAGTCTCAGAACGAGGGCACCCTTGTGTCCCGGCCACACTCACCTCTCCCTTCTTCACCGTCATGGACTGCCGGCGGGGCGTGATCTCCTCGTTGATGCTGGAGAGGAAGTTCTGCGAGATGCGCAGGGCGTCCTGCAGCAGCGAGTGGTCGGGGTGGCTGGAGGGAGTGTGCTTCAGCAAGTCCTGCCGGGAGACTGCCGTGAGGCGGTGCGTGGGACCGGCACCCAGCGGCCACTCGGGCCACGCGCAGACACTTGGGACGAAACCCAGAGATCCCTAAGTGCCACCCGCCTCCCTTGCTCGGGCCCGGGCTTTGCAGACAGTGCTCGCGTGAGCATCGCCCCAGACACGTCTCCCACGGCGCTCGGCAAACCCACGCTGCACGCACGCGGCCAAGAGCTCCTGCAGAAAGGGCCTGGCCGGGTTCTCGCCCCGGCACTGCTGGTATTTCAGGCCAGGTAATTCTCTGCGGGGGGTGGGGCAGCATCTTGTGCCCTGCAGGGTGTTCAGCACCGTGCCTGGCCTCTACGTGAGATGCCAGCAGCACCCCTTTGGCTGCAGCTTCGACAGCCGGAAATGTCTGTGGACATCGCCTCGGGTCCCTAGGGGCAGAACTGGTCCTGTCTAGAACCGCTGGTCTGTACAAGGAAAGGAGAAAGCCCTGGCTCTTCCTCCTTCAGGTGAGCAGCTAAGGCTCTTCTGAGCCCACAGGGGAACACTGACTTCGTCTCCACTAGGAATGTAATTTGCGCTCAGTGTCAACACACCCCTGGGTTCAGAGAAACAAAATCCCCTGAGATCCTAAATCCTATCTGCAAAGAGAACCTGGAGAGATGAAACAAGCTTGGAGGAAGGCATCTGGGCTGGCGGTCACGGCCAGCCCCACCCCCACCCCCACGGCAGCTCCCGAGTGTGCAGCCGTGCACACCCAACACCTGGACAAGTCACAACGGGCAGTGGGCTGCAGTGTCCCCCAGAGTCTGATGGGCCACCAAGCCAGAGCCTTCTAAACTGCAAATCTCATTTCCCCCCACCCACAAACTCTTCATCGGAGCACGGTAAGAAACTATGAACCAACCACTCAATGGAACAATCTCCACAAAATGCTACTAAGTAGGAAAAAATGCCAAGCATTGGAGGTATGTAGCGTGTGACACCTTCCGCATGATTAGGCATGCTCCTGTGTGTTGGCGCGAGCACGGGGAGTCCTGACGGCAGCTCCTTTGTGGAGAGGGAGCCAGAAAGGAAACTTCACCCGCTTCAGCGAATTGGCCATAAATTTTCAAAAAAAATAATAAAAAAAAAAATTCATGGACAATTTGTTTTTTTTTTTTTTTCGAGACAGAGTCTCACTTTGTTGCCCAGGCTAGAGTGAGTGCTGTGGCGTCAGCCTAGCTCACAGCAACCTCACACTCCCGGGCTCAAGCGATCCTGCTGCCTCAGCCTCCCGAGTAGCTGGGACTACAGGCATGCGCCACCATGCCCGGCTGATTTTTCTATATATATTAATTAGCCAATTGATTTCTTTCTATTTATAGTAGAGACGGGGTCTCGCTCTTGCTCAGGCTGGTTTCGAACTCCCGACCTTGAGCAATCTGCCTGCCTCGGCCTCCCAGAGAGCTAGGATTATAGGCGTGAGCCACTGCTCCCAGCCGGTGGACAATTTATAAACGTACATTAACAGGGTCTCCCAGGCAGTAGCACCTGGGGCTATTTTGTTTTCTGGTTCTGCTTCTTGGTTTAGGGACCCCTCAGGGCCTCCCCACTGAGGCCAGGTCTCCCTTCCGCATGCTGTCCCAGGCTGGGAGGAGCAGCCTGAGCTGCAGCCCCTGGACTGCCCTGCCAGGGCGCCCTCAGCCTGCCCACCCTGGGCCCCCACTGCAAGCCCCTGCCCTTGTGGGCCGGGACGCCCCTTCCAGGAGCCCTGCCGTGCCTGTACCTGGAGAGCCCACCAGGTAGGGCAGCAGAGGGGATGGCTGGAGAGCCTGCCATGTCCCCCTGCGCACAGCCAGTGAGGCCCCAGGTGGTGGCAGCGTCTCATTTTTCATCCTCAGTAAAGGTGTGTGGCAGCGAACAGGGAGAAGTGGCAGGTGACAGGTGGACAGAGCGACAGTGTCAACCCCAGGAGAGAAGAAGCCAAGGACCCCAGGTGATAAGGGCCGGGCTGGGCGAATGCCCAGGCCAACAGGGAGGCGGCTGCCGTGCCCTGGGACGCCACAGGGCACCGTGACTCACGTGAAGGACAAGCGTGCTCCTAGTCACCCGGTCCACAGGCTTGTAGAGCAGAGCTGCGGAGACAGGCCGGTGAGAGATGGCCACACACGGAGAAAGCAGATGACCCTCTGGCCCGCCCTCAGTCCAAGGCTGAGGGGAGATGGGGCCACCCCAACCTCCACAGGCCCCACCGCCCTCCGTGCGACCTCGGAGCACCTGCCCGGGAAGTTCTGAGCATTAAGTCTAGGACATCGCATGCACAGCCCACAGCTGCTGGCCCGGCCCAGCCTGCAGGGCTCACCTGCCCCAGCCCAGGGGGACCACACTGTGCTCAGTGTCCAACCTGGGACATTCTGGAGGCCTGACGCTGCAAAGGGTAGGAACCCACTCAAATGCTGACGCACTCTTGGTTTGACGGAGCTCTGGGAGCCTGCCACAGCGGGAGCGGCGCCCGCAGCGCCCCCGAGTGTCTCCGTCAGAACAGCCAGCGTGGCCGTCACAGGCACGGACGCTCAGCTGTGCTCCGACACTGCCAGGTATGTTTCTTCACGAGACTCCCATAACTGTGCAGGCACACACTGCCATCCTCGTTTTAGACAGGAAACTGAGGCCCAGAGTATGCTGATGCTCTCAAGATGGGAGCTACGTCTGCTGGGGGCTGTTTTTCTGGGTTTTTTTTCCTTGCTCTGTCACCCAGGCTGGAGTGCAGCGGTATGATCATAGCTCACTGTAGCCTCAAACTCTTAGAATCAAGTGATCCTCCTGCCTCAGCCTCCCAAGTAGCTGGTATCACAGGCATGAGTCGTGGTGCCTGGCCTGCTGTTTTCTGACTACTCACACCATCCTGACAACTGACAGAAGTGGCTTATGATTCCTTATACCACTTTCCCAACAACTCTGGATTCACGCCCTGCCCCACCACTTAGAACCTGCGTTCTACATGGGTTATCTCGTGTGCTAAACTTGCTGGCATCTGCAGAAAGGGAGAAGAAAATTGTCCCTGTAGGGCTATGCCTGGCAGCTCCTGGGCACTACCGTCGGTGGTCCTGACTGTGTCCTTCCCTGCCTGGCCTCAAGCTGCTCTTTCCTCGTCCCCACTCTTGACATTTGAAATCTGGGACAGGGAAGGCACCAGAGGTGACCCAGCTGGGCACTGTGTCTGCTTTTCTAGCCACGTCCCCTCTGCTGGCAGCAGTCACCCCCACGAGGACCCAAAGAGGCCAGGACATGGAGGACTCACTTTCCAGAGAGTTCTTGGTGGTCGGATCCTTGGCATCCTTGTTGCTTCTGGCTCTCAGGTTCTGCAGAGAGAAACACACGTTTGCACAGATGGCTGGAGCAGCTCTGATGTGGCAGAAAGTTCCGAGGTCAGGAACTTTTAGCAGAAACCTCACCCATCTCTCCCTGCAAAGAACCCCAGGCTCCGAGGGGGTAAATGAAATCACAGGGTACGCAGGGACCCACGGGCAAGGGGGGCACACGGGATGTCCTGATGCTGCGGCCCACTTGGCACAGGGTTTCTCAGCCGTAGCACGGCTGACATGTTGGGCTGTCCCAGTGCACTGCAGGACGCTGGGCAGCACCCCTGGCCTCTACTTAGGGGTGCAGCAATACTCCCACCTTCCTGCTGTTGTGACAACCAAAAACATGTCCAGGCAACGGCAAGTGTTCCTTGGGGACAAAATAGCCCCTGGCTGAGGACCTCTGACACAGAGAATCCTGCCAACGGTAGTGAGCGTCCTAAATGCACCGCACTTTCTTGGGGTGTTGGAACAGTGTGCTGGGGACTGACGGTTCAGAAGAGTGCTCACTTTTGGAGACGCCACCCCCTCCCACCCTCTCCCCATTTGCAAACGTGCATGCTAAGAAAACAAGGCACTAAGATCCCCAGCAGGAGGGCAGGGCTTTTTAGTGGACTGGCCAAGTTACAACACAACTCCGCTGAAGGCATCACTGATTTGGTCCAAGGTACAAAAAGAAAGTAAGGCAAAAGATGCCTGTGTGCCTGACATCCTCCCTGGGAACGAGGGGCAATTAATCGCTACACAAGGCTTCTGAACAAAAGCACAAAAGACTGGGTTTGAGCTCAGGAGTTCGAGACCAGCCTTAGCCAAGAGCAAAGATGCCGTGTCTACAAAAAATGGAAAAATTAGCCAGGTGTGGTGGTGCATGACTGTAGTCCCAGCTACTTGGGAGGCTGAGGCAGGAGGATCACTTGAGCCCAGGAGTTGGAGGCTGCAATGAGTTATGAAGACACCAGTGACAGAGCGAGATTCTGTCTCAAATAAATAAATAAATAAAAAGGCACAAACAGCAGAGATGGAAGGGAAGGGGCTCTGAGACCACTCTGCAAATCAACCTCTCATGCCATGGGAAACCTCTCAAAACCAAAGAGGGTGCTTTCCAGCTCACTGGGGCCAAACCCGCCATGCACTTTGGTACCTTTTCTGGAAACATCCCTCACAGGGATTACTGCTCGTACATCAGACTCAGCAGTTCCCGCTGGGTGTGAGGGGGTGGGCGAGCCCAACAAAAGACTGCAAACCAGGTGTGTGCTCACGTGCCCCTGGACAGGCAATGCAGGGCAGGGTGATGCTCGCGGATACCTGGGAGTTCCAGGAGGTCCTGCCTCCAGGACACTCGTGAGTTTGGTTTAACTCCAGATTTCCCAAACTAGCATGATTCCAGAAGCCCTTTTCACATAACTCCTACTGTCTACTGTCTAGGGAGCGGGTGTTCCACGGAACCCTGCTTGGGCAATGCCAATCTAACTGGATGCTGCCTTGAACCTAACTGGGGACTGTCCTGGGGAGGATAAAGGTCACTTTTCCACCCTGCTTGTACTTGAGAGTGAGCCTCAAGCCCCTTGCCTGGGCACGGGCCCCCACAAGGCAGTCCCCACACCGCCTGCTCCTCCCCTACAGCTTGATCTTGGGCAGCTCTGATTTCTCTGGGTCTTTTTTGAAACACGGATGAAGAACCAACGTGGACGCTGCCCCACAGTGCCAGCGCCTCGAAGCTTCGCAGACAGCCAGCTTCCAGGGGAGCTGCCGCCCCACGTCCCGGCATGGGCTCAGCTTCCCACCTGGGTGTGGCTGGAGGGGCCACGTGACCCCCTGGCACGGCACCCACCACTGTTTCCTTCTCCTCTGCAGAAACCTGTCTGGGCAGACTTGAATTTGGCCACTTAATTGTAACCTGCTCTTATCGGATTAGGTCACCAATTTGTCAAGATCACTTGGAATTCTATGCCACCGTTCCAGCTGTCAGGGCCTTGGAAGGGGTTTGCTAATTGACAAAAAGGGAAAAGAAGAGAAAGGACTGAGTGTGCAGGGCGAGTGGCAGGTGGGGCAGGAGCCCAAGGCACCTGCAGATCCTGTTACCAGCAGCACCCGGCGTGGAGTGGGGCGCCCCGCTGGCTCTGGAGGACAGGGAAACATGTGATACCCCCACGGCACCCTGCCCGCTCCCTTGTGGTAAATGATAAAATGACACAAGGCCTCAGGAACAAAGCCCAGGTGTGATGGCCCAGGACTGTGTCCCAGAAGGAGACCAGACTCACTCTGTATTTCTAGTTCCTGTTTCTCTCTCTTTTTTTTTCCTGAGAAAGAGTCTCACTTTGTCGCCCGGGCTGGAGTGCAGTGGTGTCATCACAGCTCACTGCAGCCTCCGACTCCTGGGCTCAAGTGATCCTTCCGCCTCAGCCTCCCAAGTAGCTGGGATGACAGGTGCACGTCACCACACCTGGAATTTTTAAATTTTTTGTAGAGTTAGAGTCTTGCTCTTTTCTGGGCTGGTCTCAAGCTCCTGGCTTCAAGTGATCCTCCAGCCTCGGCCTCCCAAAGTGCTAGGATTACAGGTATGAGCCACTGCTCCTGGCCCATTTCTTTCTCTCTAACACTGTGTTTCTCACACAGAGGGCTGTCCACTGGACTCCTTGCTGGCTAGGGGAAAGCCAAGAGCTACAGCCGGCGGGAGTCATCAAAGGCAAGCGCCTCTACAGGCCCCCCCAAAAAGGAAAATGCCACACGACTGCCATTGGCAGACACAGGGTGGGGGAGGGCAGGAAGAACCGCTGTCTGGAGAAACGCAGCCCCAGGGGCACTGTTGGGTTCTGGTCCTGGCTTGGCCACCACCCCCTGGACGCCCCACACTCATCCTCTCTGTATTTGACGGGCTCTTTTGAGGCCCTGGGTGCTAATGAGGTTTGAGGTTTCAGCTCCTAGGGCTAAACTTGGGCAGGGAGACAGCGGCCCCTCAGACCCAGGCCTGGGGCGGTGCGACTCTCTCCCGGGGCTCTGCTCCCCCCAGGTCCACAGAGCAGAGGCACCGCCAGCCCGGGCTCCCCGTTCTCAGGGGCACTGGCAGGCCAGCAAAGGACATGGGCAGCACACCCCTTGCCCAGTTTCCAGTGACAGATGCAAGGTCAGCCTTAGGACTCCCCTGGTGACACCTGTTAACGGCAGAACTATGGATGCTCTTCCCTGCAGATACACGGTGCGGGACAGCATCTGAGGACCGTAGCCGACCTTGAGGACCGGGCCCTGGCCCTCGGGGAGGCAGGATGCTCTGTGCTTGCCTCTGCCGTCTGGGGACTACAGCGTCCCCGGCACAGGGCTGATGGGAGCAAACCCAGTGGAATCTGGAAACAGAGCCAGGACCACGAGTGGACCTGGAGCACTTTGCTCTCCCAGGTCAGGCTCCACCAAGCCCCCGCCCACGGCCCATCGCGGGAGGTGGCGGGTGTGGCTGAGAGTTGGCGGTGCACCTGTCCAAACAGCCTGTTACCTCAGAGATTTCTGCAAACTGAGCGTTGGCCTGACAGCACTTCTCAGCCGTTTCCATGGCAACCCCGTAGTTGTCCACAAAGGCCCGGTACACACCCAGCTGGCTAGCCTGCAAGGAGGAAGGAAGAGAGTGTGGGCCAGGTGTGGCTCCCTGTCTTGCTGAGAAGCAGGCTGCAGGCACAGCCGACAGCGCACAGGCTGCAGAGACCTCAGCTCCCCCGCCCCCTCCCTCCCACCTGCCGTCCTGCCCCACGCAGCGAGCACCCTTCCTACTCCCAAAATGACAGCCTGAGCAGTGACTCACGCCCTGGGCAGGTAGCAGCTCCCTGTCAGAACTACTTATTCCTCCCACCGCACCCGCTTAAATGGTGCCATGTGTGCCAGGTAAAGTTCTAGACTGTCAGTGTATCCGGACAAGGGTGTCTACACAGGTGGGACCGAGCAACACCTTGTTCTGGCTGCAGGAGACCACCCTCACCTTGCAGCTCAGCAGCCCCAGCCTATGGCAGCTACAGGCCTCTGCTCACGTCTGATCCCTTCAGACATGCGAGGAACACGCAGCCCGGCAGCCTCGCAGAAGGGGGCATAAGCCCGTCCTAGATCTGGCAGGGACGCCAGGTGTCATGCTACACACCCGGCAGGTGAAGACCTGTGGCTGTAAGGCGAGAGGCGGTTTGTCTCTTTTATTAAACCAAAGGCACTAACAGCGGGTCTCTTCGCTCAGCTCCTGCTCAGACACTCGCTCTTCCTCCTCGGAGCGCTGACGAGACCCGCTGCTCGCTCTCCTTTCCCTCCTCCCTCCTTTGCCAGTCACTGAGCGCCTCCCTGCAAAACTGAGGCCCTGCTTCAGGCCCTGTCACCATCGCCCTGAATAATTCAGACGCCGCGCTGCCCTGCGCGGCCGGGGCTCCAACAGGAGAGAAGCTGATAAATAAATAAGTGAACACACGCAAGTCATGCCACGGCAGATGTTACAAGCAGGGCGGGGTCAGAGGGGGACGGACCGAGGGGCTGCCTTAGAGACCGAGGTCAGGATGGAGGAGGTGCCGGCTGAGCAGAGTCCAGGGGTCTTGGGAGGAGGTCCCCTCTTCCGGCTCCTCCTCCTCCATCCTGCCCCAGGAGCCCACATCTTCTGGGGGCCTCGTGCGGAGTTCCTCGAGGTCCGTCCCCACGTTTCCCGCAATCAAAATGTGGTTCTAGCACAAACAGAGCCCACGCGGCCCCGGCCTGCTGCACGGGCAGCGACACGGCCTCTCGGCTGCGGTCTTATTTCTCACCAGAAACGCAGAACCCGAGAAAACAAGCCTGAACCGGCCTGTGCCCTCTAAAAGACGGCCAGGTCACAGAAGACAAGCAAAGTCTGAGGAACTGCTCCAGATTGAAGGAGCCTAAAAAGACACCACAAGCAGGCATGTAACAGGATCCCCGCCTGACCCTGAATCAGAGAAGGGAAAGAGCTATGAAGACCCTGTCCTTAACTCGGGGCAAACGGACACGGGCCGCGAGTGACGCAGGAGTGTCCCGTCAGTGTGAAACTTCCCGAATTTGACAAATTTACTGGGGTCTTTCCAAACACACAAACAAGTGTTGGGGGGCGGGGGGGGGAAAAGAAGCGTGTGTGTATAAAGAGAGAAAGTCAATGTGGCGAACGCTACACAGTGCGTCTGAGCTCTCTGTGCCCTGCCTGCAACTCTGCTGTAAGTTTGAAATGATTGACGTAGATAGACTAAAGATGGCTCCTGCAGATCTAAAATGGAGTCAGTCTTGCTATAACTATCAGTAAAAGGTCCCGACCCTGTAAGAAAGTTCCCAGAGGAGGGAGGAGGGAGTTGAGGAGGCCTGTTCTCAAAAAGAATAGAGGTCCTGTCCCAGGAAAGCCCCTTGTCCCTCAACGTACCTTTCCACTGCTCGCTTAACTAACGGCTAACCGCAAATTCTGCGTCTGTGATTGCTCGCTTGCACAGCTGCCAGCCCCCCCGGGGTATAAAAAAAACCGCAAAGGCTTTGTTCGGAGCTACTTCTCCCTCCTTGCATGGAATAGTGACAGCCCCTGCGCAGGTATCAATAAACTAATTTGGCTGATTGGATTCTGGTGGCTGAGTCCCCTTGATCCGCTGGTTTACAACATGATTAGGGGGGAAAATCCAAGCTGATAAAGTTTCAGCCAGAAACAAAACCCTGGGCAGTGGAGTTAGCCCCTGCAGCCCTACAGGAAGGGGTGACAGAAGCCGAATTAGGGTCAGGCTTTCTGCACCACTGGACGTAGCCCACGAGTTCCTGGCTTGGCAAGAGGCAAGGAAGCCGGGCAGGGCAGGGCAGGGCACTGCGAGCTCCTTCGGCCCTGAGGTTCTCCCTGCTGGGAGCCTGCAGGGGCCATGTCGGCGGGCTGGCCGACCTACTGCGCTGGTCTGGGGCAGACACGGAGCCCAGGAAGTGCACATGTGCGCGCTCGGCACGCGGTCACCAGGGAAAGGCTTCCCAGCCCAACCCCGGCCTCTCTCCCTCCTCATCCTCCTGCTGCGGCAGCTGCCGCACGGAGGCAGCTCAAGGATGCCAGGGAAACCAGAGGACGCTTTCCAAACTTAAATTCCAGTGTTCACCAGACTATTAAAATTAAAAAAAAAAAGTTTCCAAGAGATTTCAGAATGCTATTTGGAGAAGAGCTCTGGGTGTGGTTTTTCTTCCCAACAGCACGCCTCTCCGCTTCTCAGGGGGGCTGCAGGCTGAGGCTAGTCCGCTGGGTTTGAACTGCGGGCACGCTCGGGGGCAAATGGGCAGGGGCTCTGGAGGCGGTGGGGAGACTCCCACATCAGAACGCACCTGCTCTGTGGCCATGGGAAAGCTGCGCCGTGGGCAAGGGTCTGGACAAAAAGGGCCCCATGCCTTCCTCCCGCCTCAGCTCGCTTGGAGTCCAGCAGGTCTGCAGCACAGGCCGGCGGAGGGAGGGCCGCCCATGGGGAAGCCGTGCCCCATGTAGAGCACTCAGGCCAAGGCCAGGCCAGAGTCAGCACAGCTGGGTGTCACCGTGAAAGTCCCCAGTGTTAAACGTGCAGGAGCTGCGGCCACACGATGTTCTGCTTTTACCATTTCTCTCTGCCACGGCCCTCTTAGTACCTGAGGACAGTTTTCCCACTTCGATTTTTATTGGCCAAGTCTCCCCCTCCTATGACATTTTTAAAAAAAATTCTCCCAAGGTGGGAGGATCACTTGAGGTCAGGAGTTTGAGACCAGCCTGAGCAAGAATGAGACCCCGCCTCTACTAAAAAATAGAAAAAGAAATTAGCTGGACAACTAAAAATAGAAAAAAATTAGCCGGGCATGGTGGCGCATGCCTGTAGTCCCAGCTACTCGGGAGGCTGATGAAGGAGGATCGCTTGAGCCCAGGAGTTTGAGGTTGCTGTGAGCTACTACGACTCCACTGCACTCCAGCCCCTGCAACAGAGGGAGACTCTGTCTCAAAAAAAAAAAAAAAAAAAATCTCCAAGTGATTCAAGGGCTTTTAGTTCCGATAACTGGAAAAATGAAATAACAGAAAACCAACCCCTGTTCTGTGCCCACCTGTGCTTGCCGTCCAGTCTCCAAATCCCACTGTCCTGGGCCGTGGCACATTTTGATCCCCAGGGACCCTCGAGGGGGTGGCAGCTGGACCAGCCTGGAGTCGCAATCTTGAGTGAAACCGACCAGAGCCAGGAGGGCTCAGTGATGTGACCAGAGTCAGGGGAGGGAGGAAAGCCCCCCTCGCTGGTCTGGAGCTGGGTGGGCTCGCTCCCCTTGGCCTCTCCCTTCTGGCAACCTGCCCTTATGGCATCATCTCCGGCACCGAGACACACCCAACTCCGACTCGTGGCTCTCTCCCGGGCGTCTCCTCAGCAGGACACGCCTGCAGGTGGCGGGGCGGGGCGGGCCTGGTCCCCGGCCACCAGCTCCCAACGCCCTGATCCCAGAAGGCAGCCATGCACCTGCTCCCAGCCACTCACCAGCTTCTGGAAGAGGTCGCCCACCCGCTGCTGGTGGCTCCACTGCTGCACGCGGGGAAAGAGCCCGTCGTAGAACTCCTTGTGGATCTCGTAGAGCTCAGGCACTTTGAAGAAGATGGTCTCGATCTGCTGGCTGGTCAGCACGGGCTGGGAGGTGGTGGCAGCGGCTTTCAGAGGCTTCATGGGCTGGAAGAGGGCACGGAGGAGAGGGCCTGCCATGCGTCAGATGCTTGGCACGACCACAGAAAGCTGCGGTTACGTGACACAGACGCTTTTATTTTTAAAGCCCATAAAAAACGAACTTTTAGAACCAGCTTGGTTTGGCAACCGGGTTTTCTGTCGGTGTCCACTCCAGGGAGGTGAGCTGCCCCCGGGCTCCAACGGCTGACCTGGGACTTGTGAGTGAGCCCCCCAGCAACCTCCTCCCACACCCTCCTCACCAATAGCAGCGCCTCCAGGTGGCTCAGGTAGGTCTCCTCGCTAGCCAGGATTCCAGACAGGACCCATTTCCTCATCTCCAAGCCCTTTTCCAAGTCCAGTTCGCTCTGTGGGAGACACGGGCAGAAGTCAGACTGCGGGGGTGGGGGTGCTCGAGTGGGCCCTCGTGGAGAGGAAGGCCAGCCCATCCACCCAAAATCTGCACACACCCCCAGGAGGCTCCATGTGGCACTAACAGGAAGGCTTGGGCTGGGGTGCCTTAGCACGCACTCAGCCGCTCGCTTGTGGCCTCCGAAAATTCTTGGGTGAGGGGTCTGGGGGGTTGGAAGTCAAGTGCTGAGCAGGCTGGGCGAGCCTCTCCCACACCTGTCTGCAACCAAGAGTGGCTGCCCTGGCCCAGTCAAGGAAGGAAAATGAGACCCTGACCCGAAGGGGCACTGGGGCCCAGCACACGGCCCCCCCAACCCCTGCTGCCCCCCAGACGCCCCCCCCACCGCTCACCTGGTGCCCTCCGTGCCTGCCGTCTCTGCAGCTTTCCCAGCCGACCCTTGGACTGCCCGGCCTGGCATGGACTGCCCGCCCCTCCACGCCCTCTCCCCGACACGCCTGCCCAAAGGCAATCCCACACCTGGGGCTCTCGGCCCTTGTCCCCCAATCCTGCTTTCTAGACCCTGACTGTGCTGGCGGGGACCCTCTTATGGGTGGCTATGACCAAGTCCCCCCTTCCCACCAACGTCCCAGCTAACAGTCTGGTGAAGCTCCACTGCCTCTGCCTCCAAACGACAGAGGTGACACATTGCTGGATGTGTCAGGGGACAGGGCCCACAGCCCTGGGAGACCTCACTCTAATCCTACTATGATGCCCCAAATTCATGGGGTGGGGCCCTAACCCCAGTACCTCAGCATGTTGCTGTATTCGGAGACCCAGGCTTTAAAGAGGTGGCTAAGTTAAAGCGGAGCCACCGGGCCCGTCCACTGTGACTGGTTCTTAAAGAAGCACACAGGACACAGACTCTCAGGGAAAGACAAACAAGTCCAGGAGACAGCCCTGCTGAAGCCTCAGACCTCTGGCCTCCAGCGCTGTTAGAAAATAAATCTCCGTTGTTTAAGCCCTGGGTTTGTGGAGCTTTGTCACCACAGCCCCAGCCCCAGCAAACCAAGACAGATGGCGACGTCACAGGCAACAAGGACCGCCCTCGCTCCTTGGCCACGGGCAGTGCCAGAGGTTCCCTGCTCTCCGCCCACTTCCCAGCTCCCTCTGCCTGCCCAGGCCAAAGGCTGCACGTGTGGCAGAGGGCGGAGCCAGCGTGGGGAGGGCTCCTACCGAAGGTGACGGAACAGTCCTGCCCACTGCCCTCTGGCGGCCCGGCCATCACTCTCCCAAACCGCTGCTCCTTGCCCGGCCCTGCAGATGTGCGGGGCTGGAAGATTCTCTGTTGGGGTTGGGGGTGGTCCCGTGCCTTGTAGGATGCTGCCTCTACCTACCAAATGGAAGCAATGCTCTCTTGCCCTGTGTGACCACGCGTCCCCTAGGGACCGAATCACCCCAAGTGAAAACTGCTTGGGTAGGGGAGGGATTGACTCGGGCCAGGCCTCTCAGTGTCTCTGCAGAGCTTGGAATCAGGACCCCAGCACGGACCCTCTGGGCCCCCAACCCTGCCGCCCCTCCACTTCTCAGGCCCACTTCATGGGACAGAGGACCCAGGGCCTGGCCTGCCCTTGTCTCTGGCAAATGCCCTCCAGCTTTGTGCCTAGGCTGCCTGCATGTAAACCGGTGGGGGGGAACCCAAGCCCCCTTGTGGCTCGCACCACACCCTCGCTTGCCCACTGGGACCATCTGAAAACCCTTCCTGCACCACCATACTGCAGCCCTGTGTGAGTGCGTGCATGAGCTGCGAGCATGCACGTGTATGTGTGTGCACAAGTGCGTGTGTAGGGACAGCCATCAAGACCTGGGCTGAGAGCAGAGCGGCTCCAGGGAAAGGACCCCCAGGCCCCACACACGCCTTTCCCCGCAGGGCAGGCCTGTGCCTGAATTTGAAACTTCCCGTGCCCAACACAGTGCCTGGAATACCCCAGTCCTCAGCAAGACGCATTTAATAGACAAATCATCGAGTGCATCTCAAAGACCTGGCTTGGTGCCAGATCTGGCCAAATCTTTGCGAAGCTCTGAGGGCTCCTTCAGGGGCTCTGTGCCCTCCACAGGAGACACATGGGTCCTGGGAACCCATGGCTGTCGTCTAGGCCCACCGCAGGGCCCCAATGTGCTGCCGAAGTTCAGCGAGTCCCCTACCCACAGTGCTAAGACACACAGGGTGGCGGGCCCATGACAACCCCTCTCTGCCAGTGTGGGTGGCGGAATCTTGGAGAAGCAGCCACTGCCCCTGCAGGTGTCCGGACACTGCCCCCCATTCCACGCAAGGGAAGAGGAGACGGGAACGGCAGGCCTCTCTGGCAGCGGCAGCCACCCATGTAGCCCTGTGCGTGCTCTGGGAACAATCTTGCCCCTGTGGCGCCAGGGCACCGGAGGTGGCAGGGCCCGTGACGGCCCCACCCCGCACAAGAAGTGGGAGTGGGTGAGAGTGCTGTGTCTTGTTCCACCCACATGGGTTGGATGGCTGGGATGGAAACGGCGCAGGCAGGACAGTGCCGAGCCCAGCTCGCCCTGTCTTGAGGGGCGGGGCTGCCCAGGGGAACATCTGGCCTGGGGAACGGGCTAGGGTGGAGAGAAAACAGATGAAGGCATCTCCCTTCCCCTTAGACTAAGAACCTTCTAGAGTCTGGAATGGTGCTGGTGGCATCAGACAGGGATAACCCAACCTGCAAACCAGCCAACTCCATCCCGTAAAAAAGAGGGTGGGGAAGGAAAGAGCAGAAACCAGCAGAGAGCAGAGGGCTGGCAGGACCACGGTTACTCTCGAACCCGAGTGCGGAGCACATGTGGGGGTTCGAGGGGACGCAGCCGGGCCGCGCAGGCAGGAGGAAGCTGGAGTTTAGCAAAGGGCAAGTGGAAAAAGAAGGCAGCAACAAGGAAGGAAAGTCCTATTGCTGCCTGGGAGGGGCAAACACCACAAAGCCTGAGCCCAGAAAAAAGCCAACAAAGAACCCATAAACAAACTGGCTCGTGACCACCAGGCAGGAAAAACTGGCAGAGGGACGCAGGGAACGAAACTGGTGCCAGCCACCTGACAGGCCCACAGGTGAGCCAAGGGCTGGGGCTGGACCTGAGCTGCAGGACAGGGCAAAGCCCGAGAAGCCCCTCGCAGCCCCTCCTCCGGGACCCGATGAGGGAGCCCCTGGAGATCAGGGCACAGCAGCCTGGGCCGCAAGGGGCAGGCTGCTCCCGGTGGGACTGCGTGGTCAGTGAGGCCGCTGGAGAGAAGACCCTGCTCAGCTCTGGGCAAGGGCAGTGTCTTCATCAGCAACAGGGCTGACACTGCCTGGGGCCAGCTGGCAAGCGCTCCAAGGGCTTGGCCCCCCGTGGCATGCAGAGGGCAAGGGCTGGCCTCTGTGCAGGGTCCCGTGCTGGGGATCTGCTGCAGTAAGCCCAGTTGGGGACCAGTTCTCCAGAGGGGAAGGCCTCGCACGCAGGGCTGGCACAGCGATTCTTGTGCCTGCTCTCTAAGCACACGTTGTCCCGATAAGCCAACCTGTGTGACTCCTTCCCGCAGCGCCCAGGCAAGGGGCCGCCTGGCCTCTGTCCAGCCCCTACCTACCCTGGGGGTGTGTGAAGACCTGGGGGGGTGTAACCCAGGGGTGTGTACCCTGGGGGTGTGTAACCCAGGAGTCCGCTGAGCCCGAGTTGCCGAGTTTCCACGAAGGTTCTCCTGAGGACCCCGTGGCCTGCAAGACTCAAGTGTGCTGGCAGGGACCACATGAGGGGCTGAAGGCAGGTGTGTCATGCCTAGGCAGGAGAGTAGGACAGGGAAGAGCAGGCTGACACCCCACTCCTGCCGGCCGGTCAGGACCAGGGTGCCTCTGGCCTCAAGACCACCACGTTCCTGGGTGTTGCAGAAAGCAACAGCCATGTCTTCTTCAAGCCAGAGATCAAAACCGAAAGAAGACGTTTGCATAGCTTGTCTCGCTGGCAGGGAAACCAGAGAGTCAAGGCTGTGCCTGTCTCCAGGGCGGCGAAGGGCTCTGACCTCAGACTCCAAACCCCAGCATGAGAGCCCAACCGGAGGGCTCTGGAACAGAACCGCGCGGCCCTCGTCCAATCAAACTCCCTCTTCTCCGGCCCGGCTCCGCACCAGGTGGCGTGCTTGGCATTAGACTCTAGAACCAGCAAGCACAGATGTGCAACCTCCTGCCGCGAGTGTCAGGTGAGAAATGTCTACAGGCTCCCGTGGTGGTCGAAGGAGGGAGCAGGCGTCGGGGACCAGACCTGGACGGCTCCGCAGGAGAGGAGCCTCTGACTTGGGTGCTGAGAAGCCCCAGCCCTGGACGGGGGCCTGGGCACAGGGCAGGCAGATCCGCTTCCCCTCGGGTGCCTCAAGGACTGGCCGGGTGAGGACAGCCCTGAGGGGCAGTGGAGGGACAGGGACGCCCCGTCCCACGTTCAGGACTCAGCCTCCTTGTTCAGGGCAGTAAAGACCCTTCTCTGTGCCAAACCGCACTCGGGAAGCAGCGAGAGAGGGGCTGTGCCAACCAAGACGAGGCAGTTGAGGGAAAGGCCGTCAACCAAGGCATCGGGAAGGCTTCGAACCTCATGGCTGTGTGGCCCCAAGCAAGTTACTTCACCTCTCTGAACCTTGGTTTCCTAACCTGTAAGATTGTGACGCCAGAAGTGGGGTAAGAAGCTGCACAAGGCAGCAGCAGGCATGTGTCCCGTGGAGCAGGCACATGTCACACGCTGGCTTCCCCGCCCATCCTCACGTTCAGAACAAGAACCCTGCCCACCACCTAGGCCTTCAGAAATCACAAAAGCATCAATAAGCCCCAGAGAAAAGTGACTCGGTGAAGAGACACACTCCCAATGCTCCCCTACGGCAACGGGGAGAGCACTCGCCTCTCTCACTCTCGCTTTCAAACCTAGGGAATAAGCCACGCAGAAGGTAGAAGGTATCTGTCACCACGGACCAAAAAGGGGCCAAAACCACAGACGGCGCAACCACCCTGGGACAGCGATCTTCTCAGCCCGAGAAGGAAGGAACCCGGGAGGCCAAAGTGGGGCCCTGCCCCAGTGGCAGGGTGCACATCTGAGCCCCAAAGCACCTCTGAGAGGAGTCAGGACTCTACCTGGCTCAGCCACCTCTGTGGGGACAGCATGCTCAGCCTGTGGCCACTCCAGGGCTACGCTCCCATGTGAGGGGGGAGCCGGTCCACGGGCCTTGGAGTGCAGGGCACAGCACCTACTGAATGTACCACTGCTCGCCAGCCACGCGACCTCAGTCTCAAGACTGCATTCGGCCTGCACGGTCCTCTCCGCTCAGTTTACAAAGCATTTCGAGATCTCCCTACTCATCGCATCCCGCAGGCTGTCTCCGAGTGCCAGAGGGAGGCACAAGGAAGGAGTCTTCAGTGACCCACCCACCTTGCAGATCTTCCACCGCTCTATCCTGTGCCTGCTACATGCCCCTGAGGAAGTGGCCGGGCTTCAGGGAGCCTCACCTGGCCCACCTGCCACAGGTGGCGGGGGGTGCCACGGGGACTCACCGCTTTGGTGGACTCCGGGGCTCCCAAGGCCAGCGCGTCCCGGCTGCCCCTGCCCTTGCTGCTGAGGTGGGGCGAGGAAGAGGGCGAGTCGTCGATGTAGGGCAGCCCGTCCTGGTGCCGGCGCTGCTCCTCAGCCTGGTCCGCGGCGCAGCCGTACCCAGGTGGTGTGCCGAACGAGACATCTGTGTGTGCGAAGCAGCAGCCAGTATTAGAGACAGAGAAGGGGGCCGGAGGGCTGTCTGCCCAAGAGTGTCCGCACCCCATCTGTCCCAGCAAGCCCCCAGGCTGACACCATTTCTGTCACCCACAGGCAACTCCAGGGACCTCGGGTATGATGACATCACCTTCACGATCAACCGGACGAAGACCAGAGGGGGGAGGAGGTATGAACGTCAGCTCACCCTCTGCACAATATGAGACTAGGCTCTGAAATGCTGTCTGGGGCACGTCTGCTTCTGGTGGGGGTGTGACATATATGTGAAATATTTATTTGGTCTGTGCACCCCTTTCCCCCACTTTCCCGGCACGAGGCTCCTAAAACCCTTGGAACCCCCAAAGTCATAAAGTGTTTCTGTATGCTAATAAGACAACAGGTGGCTGGGGGCTCCTGAGCAGCCTCTGGGTGGAGCTGGTTGCCACGGGAACCAACTGTGTCATCGGAGGGTTAGGACTTTCAGCCCTACGTCCAACCTCAACCTCCTAAGGTTGAGCTGATCACCAGTAGCCAAGGGTATACCCAATCACGCCTGTACCACGCAGCCTCTGCAACCCACAGAGGACAGGGCCAGCAGAGCTGCCAGGGAGCTCACTGGGTGGCTGAGAGCATGGAGGCTCCGTGCCCCTTCCCGTGTCCCGGGCATCTGTTCCGATGGCTTCAGAGAGTTGCATCCTTTTATAAAAAGATGCTGATCCAGTGAGTAAGCTGTTTTCCTGAGTTCTGTGAGCCACTCTAGCAAATGGTCCAACTCAAGGAGGGGCTCGTGGAACCCCCAGTTCACAGCTGGTAAACACTTGGACCTGCGAGCAGCACTGAAGTCAGGGGCAGTCTGCGGGACCGAGCCCTTAACTATGGGATCTGACGCTAATTCTGGGTCAACTCAGTGTCAGAACTGAGTTGAAACTGTGGGACACCTAGCTGGTGTCTGCAGAAAGCCAGAGAATTGCTTGGTGTGGGAAGAACTCTCCACACTGGGTCACACAGCGTTGAGCGTGAGTGCAGAGAAAAGCAGCTGGGTTTTCCCCCAAGCCTATACGGCAGTCTGGGCCATTACAAAAAGGTGGACCCCAAATGCTAGTGTCTTGTTGTCTTGTTGTACAGTCCTAGTACACCTGCCGGTGGGGTATGACAGGCTGAGGAGCACAGGCCAGCACGCTGGCTGGGGCGCAAGTCCTGGCCGCCGTGAACAGCACGCCCCACTGTGGTCTGCCAGTCCCAGCTCAAGGAACTGGGCTACAGCCCTCCCCAGGCCCAGCCCACCCTTTGTCTGACTCAGCCCACCTCCCAGCCAGTCTGCCCAAATCCCACACCACTGTTACCCCAATCTGAGCACCCGCACAAGGACAGAGTAGCTTATCCTACAAAAGCTTCCCTGCCTTTGGGACTAACTAGTTACAGAGAGCAACACATTCCTCCCAAAGGCACCTAAAGACTCCCTTCCTCCCAGGCCGAATGGCAAAGCCCAGCACGTGTGTCTAAGGCCATAGCCATCCGGAGTCCCTCCACGGCCCACGTCCAGTCTAGGTTTTCTAATCGAGTGGACCCCCTGCTGCAGACACCAACGCACCTGACCCAGCCCGCTCCAAGTCTCACATGAGGACCCCTTCCTTCTCTCCTTCCAAAGGGTGCCTTGGTGGCCCACAGGATTTCCCAGAGGCCAGCCTGATTGGGCCATGTTACTTTCACCATGACTCACCTATAAGCAGCCCTGCCCAAAGTTTACCACCAAAGTTTCATGAGTCTATAACCGCCACCAAACACACCTAGGCTAGGTGGGCACAGGGCTGCCCTCGGGCCTCCAGAGCAGCCCCAGAGGGGGACGGTTTTCAGTTCTTTCCACACGGGCAGCCAGGAGGAGCTGCCGCTAGCTGCAGGTGCCCACAGCTGGCCGAAGTCCCAGCTTCCTCACACACCTGCACCTCCGCCTCTCCCAGGTCCTCCACTTCCGTGTCCAGCAGGACCTGGTGCCCTCTGACAGGTGTCCCCACCCTCACTGCACGTCAGCATGACCTGGGGAGCTTTGACAATGTGATGTAGCCAGGCCTGACACAGACCAAATGAATCCCAAGCTCTGGGGGCAGCCCGGGCCCTGGTGGCTGTAGAGGCTTCCCGGGGGGCTCTAGCAGGTAATTGGGGCTGAGCCCTCTGAGCTACCCCAGCTTGTGTCCAGCACTCTGCCTGCTGCCGCAGTCACCCACGGTCTGTCCCAGGTGTTTGCACACACTGCTGACCGTAAAGGCCAGGCCGGACTCTGGTCCGTGTGCACGCACGGCAGGGTCCCGGCAAGAGGCTGCTTCTGGGCCGAGAGCAGCAGCTGAGGTGGGGGCACCCCAAGCGCTGGGATTCCTCCTGAGACCCCAATAAGCTGTGCAGAGGACCTTGGTCTCTCTAATCCATGCTACATAGGCCCAGGTACCAAGCTCCAGGTACCAAGATCACTGCGTTGGTTTTCAACGCTCAGGCTGGCCAGCCTTTGGGCAGGGGAAGTGGGCTGGCTTTGGGAAGAGCCGTGGTGAAATTCCTAGAAGGCAGGCTCTGGGCCTCTCCTGCTGGCACCTGTCTGTGCGAGTCACCAAGGGTCACTGAAGCCATCTGTCTCAGCCTTCTTGACTTTAAAATCAGGCGTGTGGACTAGACAATCAATAAAGACCCACTAGCTCTGAAATGTCTCTGCTACTACTCGAGGAAGGCTCCACCATCCCCCCTCTACCCCTACCCCCACGTCTGACAACTTCTTTAACCTGGGTCCCCACCGCACAGCCCCTCTGGAGCTGGCTTTCACATTAGCTCAGAATCGTCACCATGCACTATAGGCTCTAAGAACCTCTCCACGGGCTTGCTTTTCATATAATGACGATCTTTTAAGCAACCTTCATCGAAGGGGAGGACCTTTTATCCAAGTGCTGCCACCTGGCTCACGTCCAAGGTCAAATCCACACCGAGTAGTTAATTAACCCAGCAAGAACTTCAGGCCCGGACTCGGGGGCCCACGGGCTCACTCCAGAGGAACCACAAGATTCCTCGTTAGAGAAACAATGCGCTGGCTTAGCAACGCCCGGGCTGAGACCCGCTGCGGAAATCGAGTGCCCGGTGAGTGCTTCTCTGCCAGTGTCGAGTGGGACCGCTGACTCCCGGACTGCTGAAACCCCGCTGTCTCCCCGTTCTGCACAGAACTCAAACTGATGTCTGTGGCTGATGCTTTTAAGCCTGGCCGGTCCACCTCCGCCGCCTTCCACCTGCGGGATTCCAGCACGGCCCCGGCCACCCAGGCCCTGCTAGTCCAGACGTGCTGACCCCTCCAGCTTGCTCCAAGGCAGGGAGGGAGCCCTCGCCCCTCCCCTGCCCTAACCAGCACCCAGGGACCCGTCCTCTCACATGGCAGTTTTTCACACCTGCGGTCCCCACACAAGGCCCTTCCTCTTGAGTGTAAAGAGCATTATTTGAGGATTAAAAAGATTTCAGCATTTTCTTTAACTCGGTCCATTCAAAATATTAACAGTTTCAACATGAGACCAACAAAAAGATTACGGATAGGGTGTTTCACATTAAAATTTTTTTTATTTATATATATTCATGGGGTACAAGAGCAATTTTGCTACACTGACAATATCGCGCTGTGGTGAAGTCAGAACCTTGTGTGCATCCTCTGCTGGAGCACCCGCACACTGTGCCCTCCGACCACCACTGAACCCTCCGAGCACCTTCCCGTCTCCCACCCCCGTCCATCGCTCCACACTCTGCTTCCATGGTACATGTTATTTAGCTTCTACTATGAGAACATTCGACATTTTATTTGGGGATTTTGAGAGCCACCATCTCCTAAAAACCAGTGCCAACCAGGAGGCCTCACTCTCTGCCCCCTCCACCAGGAATACCCAGAGGAAAACCTCTCCCTGGGCCTTGTCACCTTTGGCGGGACCGAGCCCTGTCTTTCCTGCGAAGCTCTGCCCAAAGCAGAAACCGAACCCTAAAAAGCAGAAGGCGGAGGCTCGGGACCCTGGGCGGGAGCAATGCCGATCCCAGCCCAGGGCACTGCAGACAGCCACGGGCTTAGTGCGGAGGAGGGATATGCACAGTGAAATCGGAACAGTCTCCTCTCCTGGCAGTTTGCTTAGCAGCCCAATCCCAGAGCCCTGAAAATCTACTCTTCAATCAAAGAAAAAAAGATTACCCCCCTCCAAAGAAAGCAGAGTAGCTCCTGGATGGGTCCCAGTCAGCCCCCAGGCCCCGGCGGGTCCCAGGTCACATCCCCGTCCTGAGCCTCAAGGACCATACTGGTTTCAAAAAAATCTTTCAAAAAATTAAACATAGAATTACCAAGTGAGCCAGCAATTCCTTTCCTACATAGGTTCCAGAAGAACTGAAAGCAGGGACTTAAAGAGATACCTGCACATCTGTGTTCGTAACAGCCTAACTCACAATAGCCAAGAGGTGGCGACGAGCCGACGTCCACCGGCGGGTGAACGGACAAGATAACGGCGGCAGATCCACACAACAGAATATCGTTCAGCCTTAAACGGGAAGGAAACTCCAACACAAACTACAACACGGGAGAACCTTGAGGACACCGTGCCAAGTGAAATAAGCCAGTCACACGAAAATGGAAATACTGTTATCATTAGACTCACACAAAGTACCTGGAATAGTAAAATTCATAGAGACCAGAACACCGGGCTCCCAGGAAATGCCACCGAGCAGGCTGCCTGAAGGGGCCTAGATCCTTCCTTAGTGGCCTCGCTGCCACGAGAGGTTTGGGGCTCCGGGAACCCAGCTCCTGTCCCCCTGTGGTTAATGTGCCTAGGGTGGGACGGGCAAGCACTTGGGAGGAACAAAGGTCCTGCTCTTGGCCCTCCCGAGAGTAATAGCAATAGAAAGCCACAGGTCTCGAGACTGGGAGGTCTTGAGACAGAGTCTTGCTCTGTCACCTGGACTAGAGTGCCATGGCATCAGCCTAGCTCACAGCAACCTCAAATTCCTGGGCCCAAGTGATCCTCCTGCCTCAGCCTCCTGAGTAGCTGTGACTACAGGCGCACACCACCATGCCCGGCTAATTTTTCTATTTTCAGTAAAGATGGGGTCTTGCTCTTGCTCAGGCTGGTCTTGAACTCCTGATCTCAGGTGATCCTCCCGCCTTGGCCTCCCAGAGTGCTAGGATTACAGACGTGAGCCACCACACCCGGCCTGTATTTCTTCTTATATCAGGATATCCTACCTATGGACACTAAATCCAGTGACAAGTGTCTTTAAAGAGAAAGGAGACACTGACACAGAGGGGAAGGCCACGTGAAGGCAGAGGCAGAGATGAGAGTGACGCTGCCACAAAGCCCAGGAGGCCAATGGCAGCTGGGAGAAGCAAGGAAAGATCCCCCCAACCCCTGCCAGGGCCTCCAGAGAGACCATGGCCCTGCTGACACCTTGATTTTGTTTGCACTTCCAACTCCGGAAACATGGCAGAATAACTTTTTGTTGTTGTAAGCCACTGAGTTCTGGGTAATTTGTTGCGGCAGCCACAGGACACGAAGTCAGATGCAGCTGTGGCCTGGATGAGGGTGCCACAGAGTTAGAGGAACAAGCTCAGTCGAGCCTTTGACCAGCAGAGGGGCTGCAAAGACGCCAGAAAGAGAGAGTCGGGTCAACTCAGCTGCAGAAAGGCTGGGCAGGAGGGAAGGACGTGCCATCCCCGCATATGCCAGCTTGATGTGTGGATTACTTCAAGTTGATAATACTGGAGAAACTGCACTCTCAGACAGGGCTGACCTGTTTCTTTGGACACTCAGAAAGCCACAGAGATTCCTCTGGGAGGGGCACCCTCCCCGTACTAGCGCGAGAAAATAGCCCTTGTCACCAGCGACTGAGGTCTGCAGCTGCAGTGGACCTGAATAAACACAGTCGCCAAAGCAACCTGACCTTCCGCTAGTTTTACACCCACCCATGTGCCTCCTCCTAGTGACTCCCCTAGAATTACTGCCCCTGGCCAGATGTCCTTTGTCCTTTCATTTCTTCTCAAATATTGTTCTTTGTCTTAAAAAGTATAAAGGCTTCTTGCTTCGGCCACTTCTTCAGACTTCACTATCTTGCAAAGATCCCCACGTACGTGTAAAACTAATGAAACGTGCATGCTTTTCTCTTCTTCATCGGCCTGGTGCCAGCTTGGTTTCTAGGTCTGGCGTGGGGCAGCAGAGGAGGTACGCCGTCACCTGCGTGCACAGCAGCTCCATCCGAGATGGCCAAGAGGTGGCGGCAACCCCAGTGTCCGAGGATGGGTGGATGGACGACCAGGGTGCGCCACGTATGTACGATGGAGCATTACTCAGCCTTAAAAAGGAAGGAAGTTCTGACACATGTGACCACCTGGATGAACCCTGCGGACGTGATGGAAAATAAGCCAGTCGTAAAAAACAAACGCTGTTTGATTCCACCCCTGTGACATTCTTAGAGTTGTCAAATTCACAGAACCAGAAAGCAGAGTGGCTGCCAGGGGCTGTGGGTGGGGGACATGGAGTTAGGACTCAACGGGTACAGGGTATTAATTTGGGGAAGATGAGAAAGTTCTGGAGACGGATGGTGGTGACAGTCATGTGATTATGTGAATGTACTAATGCCACTCAACTGTATGCTCAAAAATGGTTAAAAAAGAAAATTTTGTTATGCATATTTTACCACACACACACACACAACTAATGATCAGCCAGGTTTTGAAATTAAAAACAAAAGACAAAAAGAAAAGGAATTCAGTGCTATGGGTTGAATTGTGTTCCCTCCCAAATTCAGATGCTGAAGCCCTAACCCCCAACACTTATTTGAAAATGGGGTCTTTACCAAGATAAAATGAGGTCGTTAGGGTGGGCCCTAATCCATGACGACTGTGTGACGACTGACCTTTAAAAATGAGGTGAAATCTGGAGACTGGCATACAGTGGGAACACCACGTGAACATGAATACAGCCGTCCACAAGCCAAAGAACAGCTTCTCCCTCCAACCCTCCCAACACCTCCATCTCGTAATTCTAGTCTCCAGAAAGGATAAAGTCCTATAATTTGAGCCACGCAGCTTGTGGTTCTTTGTTATGCCGCCCTTGCAGGCAAATACATGCAGTCATCGTGGTGCTTAGACACAATTATTCATCTGCTCATGGGGCCAGGGCTGTGGCCAGCTAGCCGAGGCTGCCAGAAGCTGCCCATGCCCAGTGGCACCCATGTCACTGCCACATCCTGGACTCAGAGTGGCGAAGAGAGGGCAAGAGCAGTCCCTGAGCCCCGAGAGGTCAGAGCAGCAGGCCAGCCCAGGGCCTCGCACCCTGCAGCCATTCAACTTATCTATGCCCTCTTGGGCTCTCTCATCAGTGTTGCACTCACTCTGAAGCTAAATTACTGCAGATTTACCCCAAGCTCTCCTACCAGAGAATAGATCAGAATCATCTGAGTATCTTTTGATTGCACAAGTCAGAAATTACAGAAACCCAGCTGTAGTCCTAGCGACTTAGGAGGCTGAGGCAGGCGAGGACTGAGCAGGCTGAGGACTGCTTGAGCCCAGGCGTTCTAGACCAGCCTGGGTAAGGTGGCAAGACCCTGTCTCGAAAAAATAAAAAAAAAAGAAAGACTTCCAGATATCAGCCTAGGCTAAGAATTTATGAAAAAGACCCCAATGGCAACTACAGCAACAATAATAAATATTAATAAATAAATGAGACTTGATTAAATTTGAAAGCTTCTACACAGGGAAGAAAATAATCAACAGAGCAAACAGACAACCTACAGAAAATATCTGCAAGCTATACATCTCATAAAGGGCTAATAACCAGAATCTACAAATCAGAAAGAAAAAAAATCAAACAACCCCATTAAAAAGGGGGCAAAAGACATGAACAGAAGCTTTTTTTTTTTTTTTTTTGAGACAGAGTCTCACTCTGTTGCCCGGGCTAGAGTGTCATGGCATCAGCCTAGCTCACGGCAGCCTCAAACTCCTGGGCTCAAGCGATCCTTCTGCCTCAGCCTCCCAAGTAGCTGGGACTATAGGCACGTGCCACCATGCCCGGCTAATTTTTTTTATATATTTTTAGTTGGCCAATTAATTTCTTTCTATTTTTAGTAGAGACGGGGTCTCCCTCTTGCTGAGACTGGTTTAGAACTCCTGACCTTGAGCGATCCTCCCACCTCAGCCTCCCAGAGTGCTAGGATTACAGGCGTGAGCCACCACACCCGGCCATGAACAGAAGCTTTTCAAAAGAAGATAAACAAATGGCAAATAAACATATGAAAAAATGCTTAATGTTACTAATCATCAGGGAAATGCAAATTAAAACCACAATGAGATATCACCTTACCCCAATTAGAATGGCTTTTATTAAAAAGTTAAAAACAATAGATGCTAGTGTAGATGCAGAGAGAAAGGAACGCTTATACACTATTGGTGGGATTGCAAATTAGTGCAACTTCTATGGAAAACAGTATCGAGATTCCTCAAAGAACTAACCTATTGATCCAGCTATCCTACTACTGAGTATTTACCCAAACCAAAGGAAAAGAAGTCATTTTATCAAAAAGACACCTGGACTCAATTTTTTGCTGCAGGACAATTCACAATTGCAAAGATGCGGAATCAACCCAAATGCCCATCCATTCATGAGTGGATTAACAAAATGTGGTATATGTATACCATGGAGTACTACTCAGCCATGAAGAAGGATGACTTAAGGCCTTTTGCAACAATATGGATGGAACTGGAGAGTACCCTAAGTGAAGTATCTAAAGAATAGAAAAACAAACACCACATGTACTCACTATTAAATTAGAACTAACCAAATGAGCACACACGTGCACAGAGGCAAGTATAACTCAATAGAAATCAATGGGGGGGAGGGGATGGGCAAAATCCTACCTAATGGGTACAATGAACACTGTATGGGTGACAGGCACACTTATAACCCTGACTCAAACATTAAAAAAGCAATCCTTGTAACCAAAAATGAAGGAAGGAAGGGAGGGAGGGAGGATAAGACAGGAAAGGAAAGAAAAGAAAGAAAGAGGGGAGAGGGAGGGAGGGAAGGAGGCCAGGCATGGTGGCTCACACCAACAGTTGTAGCACTTGGGAGGCCAGGGTGGGAAGATTGCTTGAGGCCAGGAGTTCAAGACTGGCCTCAAGCAATCAAGCAATCAATCACCTGTTGCCCAAGTTCAGCCTGGGCCAAAGTGAAACCCCATCTCTACAAAAACAGAAAAATTAGCCGAGTGTGGTAGCATGCACCTGTAGTCCCAGCTGCTTGGGAGCCCAGGAATTGGAGGACGCAGTGAGCTATGGTGATGCCACTGCAGCTCCAGCCTGGGGCGGGGGGAGGAAGGGAGGGGGAAGGGAGGAAGAGGGGGGGGAGGGAGGGAGGAAATTAATTAATTATAGAAACCCAGTTACTTTCTGAACACCTTGCATGGTACAGCCAGCCAACTACTCACCCCTACCCGCCGCCAAGGGCAGGGCAGGAAGGGTGGGAGGGCTCCTCCCAAGTAAAGCCCCTGAAGACTCTTCTTCCCTGACCACAGGGCCTGAGAAGGAGCCTCCCTTTACTCCCTTCATCCAATCTCTGAATGGTGAGTTCACGTGCAGATAAGGAAACTGAGGCACTAGAGTGACAAGCTGGGGAGGACCAGAAGCCAGAGCCCAACACTGGGCCTTCGAATGACTCCAAGGTCCAGGACGCAGGTCAGTGGATAGTCAGAGACCCACCCATCCCCAACAGAACGCCCCGTGTTCCCACCTGCCCTGGGTGGGTGTAGCTCTGGGCCAGTCTGCAATTCCCACCCCCAGCCTCATCCTGGGTCACCCAACTGATGGAGCTCCTGGGAGGTTGGCGGGACTGTAGATGCACAGGGGAAGGCACCCAGGACACCAGCCTGAGTCGGGCCCTGAGACCACCAGAGGGACATCGCCCAGCAGGTACAGGCCAGGGCACTGTCTCAAATCCTCACGCCTCTGCAGAGGCCACTAGCAGCTTCTTCTACAGAGGAAGGTTGAAAGTTTTGAGGTGTAAGTAACATACCCGGAGCCCCACTAGGTGTGTGCTGGGGCAGGGTGCGGGGGTTGACATTTTCTTTTCTGCACCAGAACTGAAGATGTACCAGAGGTGGACAGATGTGAAAAGGCTGAGGAACAGACTGAGAGATGGCAGGGTCTCCAAGTCCAAGCCCAAATGGATTTTCCTCTGGAAAATCTGTACACATGGACTGCATAGCTAGGAACTTTCCCATTCTTCACTTAAGCATTTGGAAAAAGAAATATAATTCCCCGTTCCCAGCTTGCCCCACCCAACCTCCAAGGGCTTCCCCAATCATCCCCCTAAAAAAGAAAGACACAAACCAGGATGACCAGAGTGCCCAGGGCCCGCAGAGGCTTGTTTCATCTCTCAGTGTTCCCACCAATGAAATGGGAATAATGTCGCTCTCCGCCCACGTGCTGGTGATGCGCTGGCCGAGGCTCCCTCGCCAGAGGGAGGAAGCACAGAGGCCCGGGCTCTCCACCTGCTTGCACCTGCGACGGCTACTGGCACACTCTCCTGCGCCTTTCCCGGAAACCGCGGGGCCTCCTCTTGCCTGACTCTGGAGCACGCGTCATGAGGCTGAGGGCTCCACTTCAGGACGTGTCCAAGCCCAGGTGTCCTCAGGGCCACGGCCCCTGCTGGGTCTCGGGTCACCGTGGGCCAGAGGGCGACCCTGGCATGGCCCACCTCGGAGGCTGGTGCCTCTGTCTTAGCAGACGTGAGGTGTTTCCACGTTTCTCTGCCGGAGCAGGGCGTTCCTCACTCCCTGGGGCCCCAGACTGCAGGCCACAGAGAACAGCTGAGGAATGAGTCAGAAAACCAGCCCGGGACGAGCTCTCAGTCCAGATGCAAGAGGAGACGGAGCACCTGGCTCTTGACCTGAAACTCGAAACTGTCATGTGGGAATTACCACCCACTGCGATAATCCCAGTTGTCACTGCGGGTGTGACACTGAGGATCTGACAACCTGCTCCGGCCCGGTCACTCCCCGCAGCCAGGCTTGGAAACCAGGCCCAGCTCCTCCCCTCTTCCCAGGGAGCCGGGGGCCTGCTGGGGGTGGCGGGACTCCCACTCAGGGCTCCAACCTGGCCGCGGCCGGCCGGCAGAGCAAGCAGGCCGTGCTGCATTCTGAAAGCCTTTTCCGGGAGAAGTGAGCCCTCCAGACACACGACACACAACACACAGGCAGCGGCAGCAGGGACTGCCACATACCGCTGGCGGCCCTGGCCTGTCGGGCTGCCACGCAGCAGGGAAGGCCTTCCCTTAAGAACCCACGAGGCATCCAGAAAGATCTGAGCCTGGCACTTCTCCCAGAAAATTCTCAGGTGGTAGAGTAACGGCCGGCTCAACCATGGCGCCCTGCCCAACACTCCTGCTTCACTGCCACCCCTGCCAGGGCCAGTGCAGAGCTGGCCCC
Source organism: Mirza zaza (assembly GCA_008750895.1). Lineage (NCBI taxonomy): Eukaryota > Metazoa > Chordata > Mammalia > Primates > Cheirogaleidae > Mirza > Mirza zaza. Next base: position 100,680 of record VSMD01109871.1, read on the forward strand.
TCACTCGGGCACTGCTGATGGCAAAGGACCTCAGCTCAGGCTTCCCGGACAGGCCCGGAGAACAAGGCTGATTCCTGCTCCTCGATGACGAGCTGGACCCTGGCCTGCTATCTGAGACTGCCGTGCAGAGTGGCACCACCAGCCCCTGCAAAGGAGAGACCCCGCAGGCAGGCCAGCGTCCCGCACAGCTGGCATCTGACCGGGGCGGGCTCCCGCTGGTCCTCGAAAAGGGAGCCAGACCCCAGGCTTTTATGCCAGGGCTCCTGGCAAGGCCCACCTGGTCCCTCCCAGTATCAAGTGCCTTGTGTCTCGGCTGTGCAGGGGTGTGTTGCCCTGTTCTTGCCTGAATCCTGACTCAGGTGTGCTCTGCTCTTGGCTGGAGGGTAGGGGCCGGTCACCGGGAAAGCCCAGGACATTCAGAAGGTCGAGCTGGTCGATTTGGACAGTTGGACCCAGACCACCACAGACCACCAGCTTTCTCCCACCCAACAAGCCCTTTCCAAAGAGGCCACGTGCATCAGCAGTGAGGCAGCAGTGCAAACACCCCCTGGCACCCTATACTGCTCAGCCACAGTGTGCCCGTGTGTGGCGGGGACATGAGGGAGCAGAGGAAACAGCCACAAGATGCTCAGAGTCACGTGGGACTAGATGCCAGGGGCTCGAGGAACCGATCTTAGGAGAGCAGCTCTTCTCCAGGGGACAGAAACTAGCTTTCTGGCTAGCTGGTGTGCAGGAAGGTGGCATCCAGAGGCCTCAGAGCTGGGGTGACAAGCCGGGCCTCTAGCCACCAGTCCCACCAGGAGAGCCAGCCCCCACCTACAAGGCTCCTCAGCTTTGGGGGTGGGGGGAGGGCGCTCTGTTGCCCCAGCCTGAATATTTGTGTCTCCCTCCAATTCACATGTCGAACACTAACCTGCAATGGGACTTGGAGGTGGGGCCTTTGGGAGGTGATTAGGTCGTGAGGATGAAACCTTCAGGAATGGAGTTACTGCCCTTTGGAGACCCCAGAGAGACCCTCTTCCTGTCCACAATGTGGGGACACAGCGAGAAGACGGCCCTCAGCAGACCCTGAATCTGCCAGAACCCTGATGTCTGACTCCCCGCCGCCAGCACCGAGAGACACGAATGTCGCTGTGTAAGACACCTGGCTGGTGGTGTTCCGTTATACCAGCCCGAACACAGCAAGACACACAGCCCTGAAAAACCTGACACGTATGCAACCATATTCCCAGTTTCCGGGTTCCCGTGACTCACTCATGGCATAAACACGCCCCCTCCTCTCTGTGGCCCCACCTTATGCCTTGGAACATGTGTGCCCGGACATTTATGTCTTTGCTACCTGGGGGGGCAGTTTCCTTGGGCAGGGAGGCACCACACGCTGTTTACACCCAGGACTCCGCCCCGGAGGACAGGGGAGGGCAGTGGCACAGCTGTGTTCCAGGGAATGCAAAGCCGAGAGAAACATGAAATGAGACTCGGCCCTGGTCCCAAGCCCATGCTGGTTTTCGCCGTCACTGCGGCTGAGAAAGCAAGAGCAGGAGAGGCAGAGGCTGCGCGCAGGCTGGGCAGAGCTGTGGGATGAGTTGCTGAGCCCGCCGACTGGCTCCTCCGAGCGTGGCTGGGCTGTGTCCACACAAGCTACCTCCCTCGGCTCCCCCGTCCTGCGGGTGCCTGGGCCCCGAAAGCCAGCACTGGGGCGGGCCCTGGTCCCACCACTGGGGCCGGGCGCTCACGATCACAGTGTCGGCCTTCACCTTTGTCCTCTCGCAGTTGTAGCCCCCCAGGCCCCTCGTGCACCCCGTGGCTCGACGCCCACTCTGGGCCACGGCTCACACCCCGCTTGCAGACGGCCTCCCTGGGTCCTACCAGTTCTTCACAGGCCATACTGCAGCAGCCCCAGCCCCCCTGTGACTTAGCCAGACCATGCCTCCTCCCGCCAGGGGGACATTCTCCCACTCACTGGCACAAGATCCTCCGTGACATTCCATGTATGCCACAGCATGCAGCCAGGTGCCATGGCACCCTCATAAGCGCCATCCTCAGGCCACTAACCACCCAGAACCGAGGGACCATTTGTAGAACACACTATTCAATGCATGGGGCCGCCCTAGGGTGCAGATATCAATCAATCAATCAATCAATCAATCAATCAATCAATCAATCAATGGCTGGACACAGTGGCTCACACCTATAGTCCCAGCACTTCGGGAGGCCGAGGTGTGTGCTTGAGGATCACTTGAGGCCAGGAGTTTGAGACCAGCCTGGGGAACACAGCAAGACCCCATCTCTACAAAAAAATAAAAAAGCCCACCTGTAGTCCCAGCTCCTGGGGGGGCTGAGGAAGGAGGATGGCTCGAGCCTAGGAGTTTGAGGTTATGGTAAGCTATGACGACGTCACTGCACTCTAGCTTGGGCAACAGGGCAAGACCCTGTCATTCACTCATTCATTTATTCACACATACATAAAGTGAACAGACTCACACACATCGCCAGCAACCCCTCAGACTCCACGCAGACAGAGGACCGGGCAGCAGACTCGGACCAAACGCATGGGGTGCTAGAAGACAGGAGGCTCAAAGCAGTTTCCCCTCCCCTCCCTTATTAGCTGAGAGGACACACAATAAAATTTCCATTTGCAATCTTCAGAGAGTCCAGCTGCACTGAGTGTCCATAATGGCACCTGCAGGAAGAAAACGCTCACTCCACGCCCAGGTGACACAGCTGGAGGACTTGGCCCCGGGCTCAACACATCCAGCACGTTTCTGAGTCACGCAAACCGAATGCCACGCTTTTGGTCAGTGACCATCGGGGCAGCCTCCCACATCCTTGTGTCCCTGGGTACATGGCCGATTCCCCAAGGGCAGGGCTGGCACACATCCCGGGGCAGCTGAAATCACCACACTCTTCCTGAAAACCAGGAGGACCCGAGAGCCAGGCGTGTACCAAGTACACACACGGAGCTGGGCACTTTACACACACGCCACTGAACACAGGCCTCGTGTTCTGGCAACGGGGGGAAGTGGGGGGAGCAAAAGAGCAGTGATGGCATCTTTGTTTCCAAACAAGAGCAGCCTGTCACCACCAGGCAGAAGAGCAACGCAGGCTGCTTCCACCAGAAGAAGGGCCGTCGAGAACGGCGTGGAGATGCTGCCAGAGCCCGGAGCCTGCACAGGCTGCTCGGAAGTGCGTCCAAGAACGGAGCATCCAAGCAGGAGACAGAGCCAGAGGCACTCAGGCCACAGAGGCTCCGAGATGGATGCTCTGATCTGCTTGGGGCTCTGCTTGGAGGTGTCAAGGGGTCCCAGGACACGAGAGCAGGTGCGGAAGAGCCCCAGAGGGGTCTCCCACAGGACCCCAGCTGTCCAGAAAGGTACTTTTACCCAAGTCCACGCTGAAACCATCTGAGCAGCTTTTCTTCCCTCGACATGGTGCCCCACCTTGTGGAGTGTCTTCACGTGTGTGCATATGCATGTACTGTGTTCTGTGGCATGTGAGTATACGTCGCACATGGGTGTGACGTATTCCACCCGAAGGAGCCCAACCCAGCTTCTCAGACACATCTTTGATACACTGATGCCTCCCACTCACATCAGGCCTTCTGACCTGGGCTGCAAAGGGTTTGTTAAAGCTTCCCCTCCACTGTGCGACACAGCAGTGCGGGGTCCCTGGTCCTGCCCTTGCACCACCAGGATGGGGTAGGCTGGGACCACCCATGCTCACACTCGAGGGAGCGGCAGGTGGGCTCGCTGACCTGCCACAGAGACAGACACAGAGCTAATGAGTGGCTGAGCTGGGCTAGAACACGGATCTGCGAGGCCCTGCCTGTCCCCAGGCTCCCTCCTTTCCAGGTGGGGAACCCCACGGCAGTGCTGGGCAGGTAAGGAAAGAGTGATGCTTGGGGTCCCGTCCCTGACCCACCCAGGTGCACACACACCCGCAGAGGGCCAGGCACCCCCTCTGGCAAGCCTACGGCCCAGGGGCCCTCAACCCTGCGCTGGCAGTGCCTGAGCTGCTGGCTCTCGAGCAGCAGACTCACAAGCCGGGCAGCACAGACCCTGACTCAAACCAGCCTGCCACTGCCCAGCTGGTTGACCTGGGCACATTCTTTATTTCTCTGGGCCCCAGGTTTCTCCTCAATAAAAAGAAGACTCGGTGGCACACCCTGAGTCCTGCGAGGGGCCAGATGCCAAGCTGCATGTGAGTGCAGCATCCGGATGTGCTGCCCAGAGCACTCGGGGCCCTGCATCCATCACCCCATCCAGGCCTGGAGCTTTAAACCCAGCAGGCCTTGTCCTTGGTCAAGCGCTGGGTCTCCAGGTTTCCCACCACTGATTATAAAATCAGGGAATAACATGAAGACGTGAGTTGCTACGAGAGCAAGCCCCTGGGCCAGGAGGCTGGGGAGGACAGACAGGGCAGGGCCTAAAGGATGTGGTGCCTTTGCCCAAGGGACTCCTCTCTACCCGCCACAACCTGCAGCTCCAAACAGGAGCCAGACTCTCCCTCTGAAAACGGCTGTAAGAGTGGGAGTGGGCTTGGGTAGGGAAATAACTCCCAGGCCCATTTGCTCCGTGAGCCCGGCCAGATGGTGCCCAAGTGTCCAGGGAAGGACGAACTGCACATTCCTGCTGGATTCCACGCCTGCTGCGCACAGGCGGACGGGAGGGACGGCCTAGGCGGTGGGCAGAGCACAGTCCAGCCACTGCGCACGGCAGCCAGCTCCACAGCTCCTCCCAGCACAAGCTGCCGGTCCACCTTTATTTTATTTTATTTATTTTATTTATTTTGAGACAGAGTCTCACTCCGTCCGGGTTCAAGTGCCATGGCATCAGCCTAGCTCACAGCAACCTCCTACTCCTGGGCTCAAGCCTCTCAAGAAGCTGGGACTACAGGCATGCACCACCATGCCCAGCTAATTTTTTCTAGTTAGTTCAACTAATATTTTTAGTTGGCCAATTAATTTATTTTCATTTTTAGTAGAGACGGGGTCTTGCTCTTGCTCAGGCTGGTCTCAAATTGCTGGGCTCAAACGATCCTCCCGCCTCGGCCTCCCAGAGTGCTAGGATCACAGGCCACCTTTATTTTTTTATTAAATTGTTTTCTTCTGTTTTTAGAGATAAGGTCTTGCTATGCACCCAGGCTGGAGTGCAGTGGCACAATCACAGCTCACTGCAGCCTTGAACTCCTGGGCTCAAGGGATCCTCCCTCCTCAGCACACCCCTGCCGGGCTAATGGTCCACTCTCAGAAGGGTGCCAAGGTGTGTCCCGATGCGCGACAGAGCGGGGGAACTGTCTCAGTGACAAAACCCCTCCTCTCCCATTAGAACATAAGGGCAGCTTCCATTTCCCAAGCACCCACCACACGGCAGGCTGTCACTACTAATCAGAACACGGTCCTACAAGGTTTCCACAATTACTTCCATTTGGCAAAGGGAGAAAAAAGCCACGGGGGGGGGGGGGGGAGCCATGATCCACTGGATGCAGGATGAGGGTGAGACTCCCCCCATGACGGTTCCGGGTGCTGTGCTCTCCGCTCCACCTGTGGCCCCCGGGCTCATGTGCCCCGATGGAGCACTGTGTGTCCCCAACAACTACACAGCACGGGTGCTCTAGGAAACGACAGCTGGGTGTGGGGCTGGGAGCGAGCTGCTGGGAAGGCAGGCCTGGCATGTGGACGCGCAGGAGGGGAGGTAATTTCTGGGATTCTCTGGATGTTTCAAAAAGTCTTCATGCACTCGTGGCCTGACGCCTTTCTCCCTCTGGAAATGCCGGCGGGACCTTCTGTGAACATGCAGATGGCTGTGTCTACCCCGAAAAGACCATTAAGTCAGGCAGTGAAAGGCGACAGAAGGGCCTGGAGCAGAGCGGGAAAGTCCGGGCACACCACTGGACACCGCTGAATAAACCAGCGGAAGGCAAACAGGTGCTCTGTCCGGGAAAACACACCGGCAAGGCCTAGCCTGAGTCCACAGGGCAAGTGTCAGCTCGGCCCAGCCTCAGGGGTCTCCAGAGGGGCCTGGGGAAAGTTGCTGCATAAGGCTGAGGTGCCCAGCGCGGGCCGCCACCCTCACAATGCTAAGGACAAAAGTTCGGCCCGGGGAGCACCACCATACACAGCGAGAAGGACATTTAAAGGCAGATGCTCAGCGGGAGGGGGACAGATGCCTCATTTTTGTGGGTATTCACCTGGATCAAGGTGGGTAAAGCCCAAAAGAGTTCCGTCAACAGGATCCTCCTCCCTGATCTTCTGGCTAGAGGGAGCAAGCTGTTCTGTTGGCTTGAGATCTTTATTCCCTCGTCTGCCAGCTGTGGTGGCTCTCGCCTGTAATCCCAAAACTCTAGGAGGCCGAGGTGGGAAAATCACTTGAAGCCAAGAGTTAGAGAACAGCCTGGGCAACACAGGGAGATCCTGACTCTACAAAAAAAAGCTAAAAAATAACCCAGGTGGCACCTGTCTATAATCCCAGCTACTCGGGAGGCTGAAGCAGGAGGATCACTTGAGCCAAGGTGTTGGAGGTTGCTGTGTGCTATGATGACACCACTGCACTCCACCCAGAGCGAGACCCTGCCTCTGGGGGGAACTTTTTTTTTTTTTTTGAGACAGGGTCTCACTCTGTTCCCCAGGCTAGAGTGAGTGCCATGGTGTCAGCATCGCTCACAGCAACCTCAAACTCCTAGGCTCAAGCGATCCTTCTGCCTCAGCCTCCCGAGTAGCTGGGACTACAGGCATGCGCCACCATGCCCGGCTCATTTTTTCTATATATTTTTAGTTTGCCAATTAATTTCTTTCTATTTTCAGTAGAGATGGGGTCTTGCTGTTGCTCAGGCTGGTCTCGTTGAACTACAATCTGCCTGCCTTGGGCTCCCAGAGTAGTAGGATCACAGGCGTGAGCCACCACGCCTGGCCTTTTTTTAATGTAAAATATAAGGCAGGGCGTGGTGGCTCACACCTGTAATCCTAGCACTCCGGGAGGCCGAGACGGGCGGATTGCTCAAGGTCAGGAGTTCAAAACCAGCCTGAGTGGGACCCCATCTCTACTATAAATAGAAAGAAATTAATTGGCCAACTAATATATATACAAAAAATTATCTGGGCATAGTGGCGCATGCCTGTAGTCCCAGCTACTTTGGAGGCTGAGGCAGAAGGATTGCTTGAGCCCAGGAGTTTGAGGTTGCTGTGAGCTAGGCTGATGCCACGGCACTCACTCTAGCCTGGGCAACAAAGTGAGACTCTGTCTCAAAAATAAAAAAAAAATAAAGGTAGAAGCTCAAACTTCCACTCCCAGGCAAGATGGAGAAAGCACATTCTACCCTTTCCCATGAACCACAACCAGAAATTCTGGATAAAACACATGAAACAGCTAGCATGGGGCTTGAAAAAGCAGAAAAGAGCAGGACTGAGCAGGGATCTCAAACCTTGAGAAATACCCAGGTACCTGGCAGTGACTTCTCCGGTTTTGCATTTTTTGGGTTTTTACCACCCAGACTGGCACTAGAGCAGCCCGAAACCACTAATAGGTATGGACGGGGCAGGGCGGGGTGGGAAACCAACGGAAAGCTTGCTCTCTCTAGCCAGAGGACCAGGGAGGGGGATCTTGTAGACGGGACTCTTTCTAGGCTTCACTCACCTTGATCCAGGTGAACACCCGCAAAAAAAACGAGGAGGCGTCCATTCCCCACCACACATATGCAGCAGGGGGCGCCATGGAGTGGAGCCCCTGGTCCGGGCACAGTGGGAGCAGACCCTCAGGGTGGAACTCTGGTGACAGCGTGGGAAGGCCGGAGCCCCACCTTCTGGTCAGAACACCTGGGAGGGGGAACTTGAGGACACAGAGTGTTAGGAAGATCATGGAGAGGAGGGTGCTGGAAAAAGGATCTTTTCAGTCTATGTATGAAACCCTGGGCTCGCCCTAAGCCCCATATGTGTGAAATCACTTAGAATCAGCACAGCACAGGCTAGGGGACCTGAGTTACAGCAGAGACTACTGCCCAGGTTGCAAACGGAGCCTGCTCCTCAGCACGCCCCACCTGGCTACTAATGGTCCACTCTCAGAAGGGCGCCAAGGTGTGCCCCGATGCGCAGCAGAGCAGGGGAACCGTCTCAGTGACAAAAGCCCTCCTCTCCCATTAGAACATAAGGGCAGCTTCCATTTCCCAAGCACCCACCACACGGCAGGCTGTCACTACTAATCAGAACACGGTCCTACAAGGTTTCCACAATTACTTCCATTTGGCAAAGGGAGAAAAAGCCACAGAGGGGGGAGCCATGATCCACTGGAGCCATGATCCACAGCAGGGTGGATGTTGGAGCCACAGAGCACAGAAAATGAACCAGGATATGCATCTGAATCCAACTGGGTTGACTGCCTGTATAAACCAATCAATCAACATATCCAGAACATTTAAACAGGATCCCGAGTCTCATAATATCCAAAATGTTCAGGCCTGGCATGGTGGCTCATACCTGTAATCCTAGCACTCTGGGAGGCCGAGGTGGGTGGATTGAGCTCAGGAGTTTGAGACCAGCCTGAGCAAGAGCAAGAGCCTGTCTCTACTAAAAAAAAAAGTAGAAAGAAATTAGCTGGACAACTAAAAATATATATGTAAAAAATTAGCCGGCGTGGAGGTGCGCCTGTAATCCCAGCTACTCGGGAGGCTGAGGCAGAAGGATTGTTTGAGCCCAGGAGTTTGAGGTTGCTGTGAGCTAGGCTGACGCCGCAGCACTCTAGCCTGGGCAACAGAGCAAGACTCTGTCTCAAAAAAAAAAAAAAAAATGTTCAGGACACAATCCAAAATTACTTGACAAAAAAGCAGGCATCCTGGCCAGGCGTGGTGGCTCCACACCTGTAATCCTAGCACTCTGGGAGGCTGAGGCAGGAGGATCACTCAAGGTCAGGAGTTTGAAAACAGCCTGAGCAAGAGCAAGACCCTGTCTCTACTAAAAATAGAAAGAAATTAATTGGCCAAGTAAAAATATACAGAAAAAATTAGCCGGGCATGGTGGCGCATGCCTGTAGTCCCAGCTACTCGGGAGGCTGAGGCAGAAGGATTGCTTGAGCCCAGGAGTTTGAGGCTGCTGTGAGCTAGGCTGATGCCCTGGCACTCTGGCCCAGGCAACAGAGTGAGACTCTATCTCAAAAAAAAAAAGCAGGCAACCTAAACAACTGTTAAGGGAAAAGGCAATGAACCAATATCAACCCCAAGATGACCCAAATGTTCGAATTATCAAAATAAAACTTTAAAGTAGCTATTATAACCATCCTCCAAGAAGTAAGAGCAAAGACTTTTAAAACAAACGGAAAGACAGGAATTCTTAGCCAGAAAATAGAAGCTATAAATAAAGAACCAAGGAGAAATTTTAGAACCAAAAGATAAAAAATTCCCTGGAGGGGTTTAATAATAGAAAGGAGATGACAATGAAGTCAGTAAACTTAAAGACAGATCAACAGACACTATCTAATCTAAACAATATAGAGAAAAAAAGAGTGCAGAAAATAGAAGAAATAGAAGGATCTCGACAATCTATGGAACAACATCAACAGGTGTAATTTCATGTCACAGGAGTCCCAGAAAGAGAGGAAAGGGACACTGAAACAGAAAAAGTATCTGAAGATACAATAGCTGAATATTTCCCAAATTAAAAGAAAATACACATTTACAAATCCAAGAAATGCAGTGAAACCCAACAAAGTCTTGAAAGCAGTCCGAGAAAAACAACATTGTTGTTTATTGTTTTTTCATACATTTCATTCAAATGACTGTAGATTTCCCATCAGAAACCATGGCAGCCAGAAGAGGATGACATATTTCAAAGTGCTAAAAGAAAAGATCTGTCAACCCAAAATGTTACATCCAGTGAAAACATCCTTCAGGAATGAAGGCAAAATAAAGACCGTCTCAGATGAAGGAAAACGAAGACTTAGCCCTTGTAAGACCCATTTTCAACTTCTGACCTTCAGAACTGTGAGGTAGTAAGTTTTATTGTTTTAAGCCACTGAGTTTGTGGTCATTTATTACAGCAGCAGTAAGGAAACAAATACATGTATCTGACTAAAAATCACTAACAGAATGACACCTGGAGAAGAATCTCCAAATATTTAGGAATTAAACAACTAAACATTACTACTAAATACTATTAAATGATCCACAAATCAAATAGGAAGTCTCATGGGAAATTAAAAAATGGTTTGCAATGACTGAAATAAAAATGCAATGAATTGAAATTTGTAGAATGCAGCTAAAGCAGTGCTTGGAGGTAAATATATAGTATCAAACACTTATAATAAAGAAAAAGAAAGGTCTTAAGTCAGTAACTTAAGATTCCACCTTACAAATTTTAAAAAAGGAGAGCAAAATAAACCTGAAAAAAGGAAATAATAAGGGCAGAAAACAATAAAATTGGAAACATAAAAATAGAGAAAAATCATTGGAAACAAAAGCTGATTCTTTGGGGAAAAATAAAATCAATAAAATTGATACTTCTAGCCAGACTAACAATCAAACCAAAAAAGACACAAATTATCAACATTAGGAATAAAAGAGGGACTATGACTATTGATTTCAGAGACATTAAAAGGCAACTAGGGAAATACTGCAAAATCTGTACACATAAATTTGGCAACTTAAATGCAATGAGCCAACCCCCCCAAAACCTGCTGACGACCACCCACCCTGACCCGCAAACCATTCACGGCACTGACCAGGGCCTGCAGGCAAAGGAGCCCTGGAGCTGACAGTAACCTGAGGCAGACAGAGCTATAGTAGAGCATGCACAAGGGCCACTTAAGATGGCTCAGTCTTCTAGATTTTGTTAGGTAGAAGAACCACCCTGGAAAACAAATCCCCAAAAGTTCAGGGTCTTAGAAGTTCTAAAAGGGCGTGGCACTATTGCAATCTAAACCAGCAACAGGTTTGCTGTTGATAGAGGAGAGAACTGCTGAATCAGAAAGGCTAAGGCTGCCTTCCAGAGGCCTCTGAGGCCAGCGCCCTGGAACCATGCAGCTCAAAACAGACCTGAAGACGGTTTCTCATTTCCAAAGCTCTCCCTAAATGGGAATTTCTCGCACTATCCTGACAGCTAATCGCAGTGTTTAATCATGCTTACAGTCAAGATGTGCTTCCTATGTCCCACAGGACGGCTGTAATTCTGGCTAATTTCCCCAAGCTCTGTGCAGAGGGCTGGACCACGGGGCAGCATGCTCCCCACAATGGCCCCTCCCCGATTCCGAACGAAGCAATTCATGCAAGAGCCTCCCCGGTAACTGGGGAACCGGGAGCCACTTGGCAGGGCTGTTCTGAGATTGAACACAATAGCAAAGTGCCTAGTGGTAACCAAGTGGCACTTGTCAGCCTGCTTCTTCAGGCCATAAAAATCCACGTCCTCAAATACTTTCCAAGAGGCCCTATTTTCTACCCTTTCAATCATTCAAGCTTCCTCAGGCAGCAGAGTATTTGCATGGTTTTTGGCTTTGAAGGAATTTTTTTAAAAAGCTCCAGGTGAGCTATGTTCACCTGTTTAAAAGGATCCTGTCCCAGAAGCCTCCAGATCACCATCGGCAAACACTCAGCCCTGGGCCTGGTCTCTGAACCCAGTCTCTCTTCAGTCTCCCCCAAATCCAAATCACAGGACTTCTTGCCCCTCTTAGGTGCAACCGAGGGACCTGTCTCATCCACGGTGAGCTTAGCTGCAGAGATAGAACAGCTGGAGGAGAGGAGGCTCTTTCTACACATGACTGTTATTTCAGGTCTCTTCACTTCTGTGTTTTATCCTAAATCGGGGGTCAGCAAACTTTTCCTGCACAGAGCCAGATGGCAAGTATCTCCAGCTTTGCAAGCCATGTGGCGCCTGTCTCAGCTACTCAACCTTGCCATTACAACATGAAAGCAGCCACAGGTTATACATAAGGCAATGAGAAGGCTGAGTTTCCTATAAAATTTCCTGTATGGAACAGGCAGTGGGCAGCACTGAGCTGTATAGTTCACCAAGCCCTGTTCTAAACAACAGGGAGAGGCCTCAACTGTCATCCTCTCCTCATTTACTGAACTTGGCTGCTTCTTACAGTCACCGTAGATCTAGATATTCATCACGCAGCTTAGGAATCTCTCTTCCTCTCTGCCCAGGCACAGAAACGTTGCCAAGATCCATCAGCACAGGTAACATGCCATATGAGGAAAGAATGTCCTTGGCTTCCTCGGAATGTGGCAGCTCACAGCCACGCACACACACACGCAGTGTAAGTATAAAAGGATCACCCCCGGGCCTGTGGGAAGGATGTTTCCGAAGGGAAAGCTCACATCGGCCGTGGCAGAAGATGTCAGCCAGGATCTTGATTCATACATAACAGAGATTCTGCTGGAAACAGCACAGGACGCTTGCAGGAAATGAATCATTTACGGAGCCCAGAAGAAGATTTGCACCGTTTCCCAGGCAACGCCCCACTCCACCGCGCCCTGCCCCACCCAAGGGGACACCCAGTCCAGCAGGTCCCAAGGAAGGAGTGAGCGCAGGAAGTGGGCGCAGGAGGGCGCTGGGACCAGTGGAGAGTTTGTTTGTGTGGGTTTTCACCTGCTGTTTCTGAAAGGATCCGAGGAATCCTTAAGCAATCACACAGTGTAAAAAATAAGACCATTGGGAAGAAAATAAAAATGAAGGCCCAGAGCTTTTTTCTGGCCCCGGGGATGCACGGACCAGGCCAAATGAACACTGAGTTTGGCGCCCAGGCTTCTTGGCCGGATAACAAAGGCCAGAAAAGGCAGGAGCCTTGGGTGGCTCTGCCTTCCACCGACAGAGCGCCGGATGCAGGAGGAGCTCAGGGACCTAGAATTCCTCACCGTGGACCCCTTAGCTCTGCGACTCTACTTATCACCCCACCTACCGAGGCAGCCCGCAAATAAGCCATGGTGTCAGTGGGATGCCAACTACACAGTGGGCAACACACTCTGGGTCACCCCAGCCACCTCCAGACCCACAGGGACTTTCCCCAAACCGAAGTCCTGAGCAGCTGCCAGTGTAGACTGGGAAAGTGGGAGCTCAGGCCACATCCTCTGTGTCCCCAGGTGACAGCCTGGAGGATGGGCCCCCCAGTCCCGGCTCCAGCCAAAGGTCTTGGCTTTGGCAAAGCCTGTGCCCTCCCCCTGGCCTGGTCAACCTGCCTCAGGTGGGGTCTGAGAAACAGGGTGGGGTCCACCCAGTGAGTGAGCCCAGGTGGACAGAGAGGAAGTCCCAAAATAATCACAACACATGCTGCTCTGGGCTCGGATGATGTCTCCGGTCCAGGCTCCTTGGGCTCAGGTGTTCTCCTCTGTATTTAAATGGAAGAGGGGATCCAAGGCACGTAGAAGGGGCACAAAAGACCAGTCAAGTGAATTCGGATCCTCCTGCCTCAAACACTGGACTGTCCCTTCCATGAAAAGGAGTGCACAAGCCTCAGTCCCACTGCCGGCGGGCTTGGCCACCTCCTGCCAGGGCACACCCTCCCTGAAACAGCCCGGTCAACTACCCCCTAAGTGGGGTCTCCGTGGCTGTCCTCCAGCCTGTGTCTCAGGGGACCAAAGAACACTCAGCTCCAGCCCTGCCGACGGCCGCTCTGCCCAGATGTTAGAAGGAGCTCTTCCTCCCTGGAGGAAGCCAGGGTCTCCGGGCAGACAGGCAGCACCGCGGAGAGCGGCAAGTGGGGGGTGGGCTCTGTTTCAAGCCTGGGAGAACGCAGCTGGCCTTACCCACAGGGTGGCTGGGAGCAACCAGGTGGTCTGACCCTCCTGGCGGCGAGAGCGAGGGCTGAGCTGGGGAAGGACCGCCACCTACTGCGAGGCACTGCCCCATGGGGCCGGTTAGAGAGAAGCACCCACTCCCGCCTGGGCCTCGGGCCACAGGCAGGTCCTGTCCCCACCCCCAACGGCACAGTCTGCAAAGTGCTCTGAAAATACTTAGAGTGAAAAACTGAGTGAAAAGTACAAATGTCAGTCCAAAAAGCCAACTTGGGCAGCCCCCAAGACAGGAGAGCCCTGGGGAGCAGAGAGGCGGCCCAGGACGGCAAGTACAGGCGATGCCCAGGGCCCTGTGCCCAAGCCCGTCTTCCTGTTGTGGAGTCAGTCCTTGCACCTGCTGTTTCAGCACCAGCTTCCTTTAGACCATGTGGAAAGGAGAGATAAACCGCCCTCCAGGCCGGTGGCTGAGATAAGGGCTCTTCTGTCTCTGCCTGTATGTGTGGCACCGGGTCGGTCGCAGGCACCAGGGCCTGTGCCCGTGGGAAAGGCAGGAAGAGGCGGCTCCCTGGGGGAAGGCAGGGCCTGGGTCGGGGCTCGCTGGGTGGAGAGAGGGAGCAAGAGGTCAACAAAGTGCTCCTGCTACGGGGAAGGAGAGCAGAGCCCCGGCCCCCTGTGTCGGGGGGGTGGGCGAGAACCACGGGCAGTCGGGGCCCAGAAACAGAACCCGACTCTCACTGTGCTCTGGGCGGGCGGGACACTTGCCTGCCCCTCGCCAGCTGGAACGGAGGGCGTCGCAGACCCCACAGGGCCAGGCCCTCCCGGCCTCAGCTGGCTTTCCCAAGCCCTCTTCCCTGCGTCCTCCCCTCGGGTGTGGCTGGCGCTAGCAAGGAGGGGAGGCAGCAACTGCAGGCAGAGGGCCCTGATGTGCTGCCATCTCACCTTCTGAGAGGCACCGAGGAGGGAGCTCCCATCTAAGAGACACTAAAAAAGTGCAGACACCTCAAAGCCCAGCCTCGGAGTATGGGCCACACAGGCAGGCACAAGCGTTCACATGCATGCACATACGTGCACACTCAGAGACATGCATGCACACGTGTGCACACACAGATGCTCACATGTGCACACACCCACGCCCCAACTTCCTTGGTCAAGCCGTTGTTGCACGGCTACGTGGTCACCCTTCACCCACTCCACGGTGTCACCTCTTGTGCTACAGAGTAAATGTCGTGTCCCCCCAGAAATTCCTGTGTTCAAACCGAATCCCCAGCACAACAGCACTCACAGGTGTGAGCTGCTGGAAGGTGATGAGGTCGTGAGGGCTGAGCCCCCATCAGTGGGATCAGTGCCCGGGTAAGAGGCCCAAGAGAGGTCTCTGCCCCTCCTACCACATGAAGAAACAGCAAGAAGGTGCCATCTATGAAGCAGAGTCCTTACCTGACACCGAGTCTGCCAGCACCTTGACCTTGGACTTCCCAGCCTCCAGAACTGTGAGCAGTCACTCTGTGCTGTTTAGAGGCCGCCGGGTCTACGGTGTGTTGTTACAGCAGCCCAACGGACTAAGCTTGTTATTCCCTATCGGAAGCAGGAGCTGTGCCGCCCAGGGACTCAGACAGAGCAGAGCCAGAGGACGGAACAGGAATCCCATGAAGGCAACCACGGGGAGGTCCCAAAGGCAGGAGGGAAACACTCGGGCTCTCGAGCCTGGTGTCATAGGCCCAGACAACCTGGCTCTGGCCTTTCTGGTCCGTTTCTGAGCGTGCTCCTGGCCACAGCCCCCAAACCCTCCTGCCACCCTCCCCCTCCCAGGCCACGTCTCCTTGGTCCTTTTGCCCTTTACCAAATCCCATCCTCCCTCAGCCTCCTCCACAAAACCTACACTCCCTTGCCTCACCCTGGAACAACCTCCCCTGCTCGGAACGCTCACAGTACTTCGCTTTTGCGCAATTTGTTCGACAGTCGTGTCAACCTTCTCTACCGCTATGTTGTGAACTGTCACTTTTCATTTTTAACTTCACCTACTGTGTCCCACCTTCCCACTTAGACTGGAAACTTAGCCAGCATCAGACTTATTTCCATGCCTCACTGCGCCTAGCAGGGGCCCCGGATGTGGCGGGCGGATCTGACATCTGTTCGCTTTGCCAACATTCTCCAAGCACCTGCTGCTACTGGCCGGCACTGTCCTAGGTGCTGGGGCTGCGGAAGCCAGCAAAGCACACAGTGGCTGCAAGCCTAGGGAAGCTTGCTCTAGCAGGAGAGCAAGACGTAGTGACAGGTTAAGGTAGCAAGTGGAGGACCGTCACTTTTTATAACAAGGACAACCCCGTCCCCTGTCCCCTGAAAGCTGCCCCATGAAAAAAACAGGGGTCACGCAGAAACTCCTGTGAACCCAACCAGGAAAACAAAAATTGCTTTTGCCACTGATTGAGGATCTGGCCTGAGTCCCAAGAAATAAGGACCCTGGAAATCAGACACCCCTACCTGCTCCCCTTCTCCTGAGACCCTATGGAAACCCCCAGCCCCTTGCTCCAAATTCATCATCTAGGACCCCTCCTGTGAAGACAGCGCCCCCCTCTGGACCTGGGGGAGGGGGGTGAGGAGAGAAGCAGCAGAGGACTAGGTGAGGCAGAGAAGCCCCGGGGTGCTGGGACATGGTCTCCTATGGCTTCCCTGTGAAGCCAAGGTGCCTCTACTCTCCCTGGGGAGGCTCGACCTCAACCATGAGCCTCAGAAGCCTGAAGCCTCACTCTGGGGTGTGAGCAGGTAGTTTTCCATCTGCGTCACCATCCTCTAATTTATAAAAGAGGGAGCAAATCATAGATACCAATTCTTCTGCCCTGGTGGAAGGAAGTGTTAACACTGAAGCAATTCTAGTGCGCCACCAGGGAGGCTGGAACCAGGAGGTAATTAGAAGGGACTGTGAGCCCATTAAAGCGAGAGACTGAACCCATGGAAGCCGATGCCTCTGCAGACTCCGCCCACCACCAATGGGCAGGTTCTAACAGATGGGCTTCCAAGACACCAAGAGCTACCACAGCAGAAAGACCACCGACCCCCCCACCCCCTGCAGGTTCCCAGGGACAGCCTGATAAAGAGAAAGCAAACCTAAGCCCTTATCTGAAATGTGCAGAACCACAAAATGAAACATCTCCCTGGAAGCCTGCTGTGCAAGCTGGCTACTCTCTGGCACACCAACAATTCCAGGGAGCAGTGATTGTTGAGGTTACTGACCCATCTTACAGATGGGAACACCAAGGTCCAGAGAGGATCCTCACCGAGTTGGGGGGTGGGGTGTGTCTTAGACCCAACATTGACATCCACAGCTGGTTTTCATTATATCCCAGAAGCTTTCTGCAAACAGTGTGAATAAAACACGAAGTAGGCAGTAAGAAGTGAGCAGAGCTTCCAAGTGGATAGAGAAGGAGTGACACACTCCCCTGGCAGCCCCGAGGCCTCAGAAGCCCCCAGCTTCCCCAGCAGATGGGCTGTGGGCTCAGGGATCCCCGCCGTGTTCTCAGCACTTCACACCTGAACTTGGCCTAGAAGCAAATGCTGCCTCCAAGACAGTCAGAGCCACTGAGCCAAGTGACCCAGGTAGAGTGGCAGCCAGAGCCAGCAGGCACGGAGGAGATTCCCTGCCATCTGGACCTGGCTCCTCCAAGGGAGGTCACTTTCCCCACACACTCCACCCAGAACCCAACACATGGCTGTCGCTGCAGCAGAGACTCCAACCTGTGGACTACAGGTGTTCATAAAACCTCACGTAACGCTCCTCCTTTCAGAGGCACATTCAGCAGAGGAGACAGATCCCTCTGGTCCCCATGCAAGGGGTGAAGTGGTTCAAGCACCTATGAGAGCTGGGGGCACAGCTGGACCCCTGCATGCTCTGCTGGCCCTGGAGCTCTCGAGGGAGCTGTGTGCCCAGGCAGCCTCCAAGAGCAGGTGGCAGAAATGCCCCTCTCCCTCTGCGCAGCCACACAAGACTGTGTCTTCTGAGCAAGAAGCAGAGCTAACAGGATGGCTCATTCTCCAGGAGCTACAGCCTGGGAGGAGATGCACATACAAGTACCAAGGGGAGCCCGGCCAGAGCAGGAAGGCAGCATGAATAAGGGGCCGAGAGAGGTGGGGTGGGGGAGGGAACAGTTACATGCAGGTCAGGGAGAGAGAATGACATGGGGTGGGTCAATGGTGGGAAATGAACAAGGTAGCCTCGGAGCTAGGCAGGTGGAGACATGGGGGGTCAGGGGGACATTCTTGGCAAAGAGACAGGGTGCAGGAAGTATGGTGGGGCAGAGGGAATCTCAGAACTGGCAGGGAGGAAGGAGGTGTTCTGTTGCACGACCCTGTACCCCTGACTGCCTGATGCATGGCCTTGAACCCCAGTCCAAAGTCAGCTTGGAGTTTCTCAAAAGGGAGCTGTGATTGGGACCCTTGGATGAATCTGGCACATACAATAGAAGACCTGGGTGGGGGCTGGGGGCAGAGGCCAAGGACAGGAAAGGGTCACAGTCACAACCAGACAGGCTCCACATGGGGATGGTTTTATAGGCAGGAGGGACAGGCTGGGGTAGGGGAGGCTTTGAGCTAAAACATCATCATCCACCATTAGGGACAGACCCTGAAGACGCCCACTGCCCACTGGGGCATCTTCGGTGGGTGCTCTCAGCTCTTAGCCGACTCACTGGCATTTTCAGATCTAGGAAGCACAGGCCTGCTGGAAGACATGCCCCATGGGAGCCATCTGTTGGCTTACAGGCTTTGCTGCTTCACTTTCTCCCCTCCCTGCGCCACCCCCAACCCCGGATTATTTTTTAAAAGATTAGTTTTCCTGTTTTCACTGCCTGGCCACCAGGCCCTGGTCCATCCATCCATCGTCACGGCCATTAGGGCAATGGCATGGCAGGAACGGGCTGGCACGCAGCAGGCCCTCCCGGCTCAGCTGCCTAATGAGGGGTCAGCTCCTCATCCCGCACCAGCTGGCCGACCGTAAACACCACTTCCTCCCTGCGCAGGGCCAGCTGCTACCTCCCCCACAGCAAGGGGCCTCTTAATGAAACAAGTCAGCAGGCGATCGACCCTGGCTGATGACAGCGGCTCACCCTCAGAACTGGCTCCTTGCAGGACAGAAAACACAGCCATTTTGGGGGCCCCCTCCACGGCCCCTCCCCCAGCAGCGGGTGCAGGCAGGCCAGGCTGCCCTGGGCGAGGAGTGGGTGTCCTCACTGAGAGGACTGGCGTGCGCCATGCCCGACCAGTCACCTGTGGCTGAGTGATAGGAGATCATCAGGCTGTTCCGAGCCCCCGCTGCCCAGGCTGAGGTCGGTCCCCAGATGCATCCCGGGAGCCCCACCTGCACGCCACACCACTGAGCAGACCTGACCCCGCCTCACTGTCAGCCCGGAGGCCAGCAGGGGCTGAAGTGGTGGCTTCCCAGCTCTCCAAGCCCCCGGCACCCCCTGTGCTGAGGCTGAGCAGGGACAACATGGTAAGGAGGCGGGGCAGCTCCGCCAGCCCTAACCTGCCCTGGGTGGTGGGGTGCCCTGTGTGGTGGGGTGCCCTGTGTGGTGGGGCTCCCTGCAATGGCCGTCTCGTTAAGAGCTCTGCAGTTATCAAGGAGGAAGTTGAAACCCAACGGGTCAGGGAAGGGAGCTCAGCTTCTGGGCCCAAGACACTGTCCTGGGTCACCTCTTGCAATCCTCACGTGCCCCCCAACACGTGGGCTGGGACGGAAGCTCAGAGACGCCAGCCAGTGGTAGGAGCCAGACCTGGACCCTCACCCAGCTCCAAGGGATCCCACTGTCCAGATCTGCCTGGAGCAGGGCACTGGCAGAGCCCAAGGGCCAGGTCAGAGCACAAACCCACACTGAGGGGACAGCCATGGGGGTCCTGGAGGTGTGGAGGTCCAGGATGAGGGGAGCAGGGAGGGCAGAGATGGGGAGGACTGCTCCGAGGAGATGAGGGTCACTACATGGTAGAGGTTTCCCTGGAGCTCAGGACAGGTTCACACCTTCCCTGCAGAAACCAACCTTTCTCCCCGAGGCAATTCAGGGGTCTGGCTCTCTCTCCAGAAGGATCTGGGTGTCAAGGCCTCTCCTGTCCAAGCAGGTGGCCGTAGCTCCAGCCCACCACCCATCCGCCAGGCACACCAGTGTTCACATGATGCCTCCTCATCCTACGTAAGGACGGTCAGCTCTCGCTGGCTGGCCCCACGTCCGCCTTACAGAGGTGGCCCATCAACACCCCCATGACCTGGGGCCATTTGTGTTGTGCCCAAACCCATTCACCCTCTGTTGAGGTGGCAAGGTGAGAGAGTGCACCAGAGCTTGAAGATGCTCCACAGTGCTGGTCACCATCTTCACATGTCCTCTTCCCGAAGCCCAGGCTGCAGAGGTCCTACGCCGGCTGAGCCTGCAAGTTTACGGGACCTAACAGGGGACACCCACCCCAACATTCTTGAACTAGGAGCCCAATGTATAACATGCTGAGAATTTTCATTCTGAACCCACTACATAACACAATGATAGCAAAAGCCTAAAGAAATGACCCACAACCTCACTTCCTTGACCAATGGTCTGGGTTCATTTTCCCACAATCACTTCCGGCCCTTGTCCTGTGATTATGTGACCAAAACCCTGTGGTGGGGGCATCACCAGGTCACCCTGAGAATCACACCTGCTTGCGTCTAAGCCCTGAGTCCATGTGACACTGCTGTCCCTCCCATTAGGAGGGGAGTCCAGCTCTCCACCCCTTGGATCTGGGCCGGACTGGGGACCTGCTGTGACCAACAGAAGACGGCAAGAGTGACAGTTTACAAGGTCCACAGCCCCAGGCCTCAAGAGGCCTTACAGCATCTGCCTTTGCTCTTGACACCCAGCCTCCCAGTGAAGAAGCTCAAGCTAGACTACGGAACAGGGGTGGATCACAGGGAGAAAGATGTCCCAGCCGTCCAGTGTCCCCCCCAATCTGCAGCCATGCAGGTTAGGCCACCTCGGGTGCCAGCTTCAGACAACCCACAAGCTGAATGCAGTCAAGCCGGCAACCCCTGTGACGGCAGTAGCAGAACCACCCACCAACCCACACAGTCACAAGAGATCAAACTGTGTTGTTTGAAGTCACTACGCTTTGCGATGGTTTTTTATATGGCAAGAGATGACTGACGCAAATCATAACACATTCTGCTTTGGGTATCTCACTTTTCCCACTGATGACAACGTTCCACGTGGCTACTTCATTTTCATCCTCACCCTCTGATGACGACAGAAGCCTGCCAAGCTAATGGAAGCCCTTTTGTGTTGCAAGACATTCAGTTGTTTCCGGTTTTCCGCTGTTACGGATACAATGAATGGCTTCATGTAATAATACCAAAAAGGAAAGGGGGGGGGAGGAGTGAGATTTCCTTAGGAAAATACCCTAGGGGTGGGATTATTGGGTCTGAGGTTATAAACACAGCAACAACTCTTGAATAATGTAGCCACAGGATTCAAAAAGAAAGACACCCTTGTAGCATGACTGGAAAGGGCAGGGGGTGCTGTGAGTAAACTCAGTCTTGCAGAAACAGGCATCCGTGCCTGGAGCCAGGCCCCACGCAGATCCACGCTGGCACCGCCAACGCTTATCGGGGCCACTCAGGCCCGCCCGGAGAGGAAAGGACTCGTAGCCCCTATCCGCACGACGCGCCCACAGCTCCCTCCCAACACTGAGGGAAACAGAAGGTCATGTATAAGACGCTTCTCAGTTGGACTTCGTCATCTCCAGCCCAGCCAGATTTCCTAAACATGGCAAAACGAAAGGGATGTGGTAATTCTAGAAAATGACCCAGGTCTACAGGAAAGGTGACATTCCTGGAGACTCAGTCACTGGCTAACTCCTTGACCAACTGGTCCCATATCCCTCCTCCACGGGCCCATGCCCTCCAGGTACACTCCAGCCCCGATTCCAGCACAGCCGAGCAGGGGTGTGGGACCGCACGCTCACCCCAAGGCTCAACACCATCCGGTGCTATGTGGAAGAAGACCCCAGACCTGCCCAGCTTGCTCCACCTGGGAGGCAAAGTGTCACCACCAAGCAGGGGCCCTGTCTCACATCCACTCTGGTTTCATCGCTGACTTGCCCAAGGACAGCCAGCCCCAGGTCTGTACCTGCCAGCAGAAAATGGACTCACACAGAAACACCTCCCCCAGCTCCCCTGCATGACATCTGAGGCTCACCACTTCCTGGGAATGGCTGGCTCGAACTCTCCTGGCAGAGAAGGTGGTAGAAAACAGGAATAGATGGGGCATGCAGACAGAAACCCCCCTTTCCAAGAACTCCCGCCCTCTTTATCAGTGACCTGCTACATTCCAGAAAGCCATGCTCACCTCAGTTACTGCAAGAGAACGGTTCTCCTCCGGTGAATGGGCAGAGGGCTGGATGGTGGCCAGGCACCCATGCAGGAGGGACCTGTTTGCGAGGGGTCAAGAGTGAAGGCATGGGCCGGGCGCGGTGGCTCACGCCTGTCATCCTCGCACTCTGGGAGGCCGAGGCGGGCGGATTGCTCAAGGTCAGGAGTTCGAAACCAGCCTGAGCAAGAGCAAGAGCCCGTCTCTACTATAAATAGAAAGAAATTAATTGGCCAACTATATATATAGAAAAAATTAGCCGGGCATGGTGGCGCATGCCTATAGTCCCAGCTACTTGGGAGGCTGAGGCAGCAGGATCGCTTGAGCCCAGGAATTTGAGGTTGCTGTGAGTTAGGCTGACGCCACGGCACTCACTCTAGCCTGGGCACCAAAGGGAGACTCTGTCTCAAAAAAAAAAAAAAAAAAAAAAAGAGTGAAGGCATGGAGACTCACATTCACATCAGCATCTTCTGAACAGCCGAAAGGTAGAAGCCGAGTGTCTATTGACTGACGGATGGATAAAAAAAAAAGTGCTATACACATACACTGGAATTTCATTCAGCCTTAAAATGGAAGGAAATTCTAACACATGCTGCAACGTAGATGAACCCTGAACACATTATGCTCAGTGAAATAAGCCTGACATGAAAGGACAAATACCGTATGATTCCACTCACATGCGGTTCCCAGAGTAGTCAAATTCACGGAGACAGAGAGCAGGGTAGTGGTGGCCGGGGCTGGGGCAGGGGAGTGGGGAGTTACTGTTCAGTTTGGGGAGGATGAAAAAGCTCTGGAGACAGACAGTGGAGACAGTTGCACCACACTGGCAACATGCTTGATGCCACTGATTTTAGAATTAGAAAGGGTTAAAGTAGTCAACTGTACATCACATATACTTTATCTATAGTTTTTTCAAAAAGAGCAAAACCAAAGCTTTGCCTAACTGAACCCCTTCCAAATTCATGTCTGGACGATACACACTCACAGACGCAGGCCCCGAGTCCCCTCCCGTCACCCCACACCCACTGCCAGAAACGACTGGTCGTTCCCAGGCCTGACTCTGTCTCTCTGTTCCAAGAATTTGGAAGTCGTGGTGGGTTCCCTGCCTGTCTGCTCCACCTAAGAAAGACAAAGGGTGACTAGGGCACCGGTCCCCGAGGAGCATCCTTGCAGCTGCCCTGTCTCCGCCCTGGGAGGGCACAGAGCAGAGAGGAAACGTGGGTCCTCTGGGCCCCGGGACAGGCCACCGGGGCTGGAGGAGGATCCCATGCCAGGACCCCATGAGCAGCAGCAGCTCCCATACTGGGGCCTGAGAGCCCGGGATGGGGGCTGGGGCCTGAGAGCCCGGGGTGGGGGCTGGGGCTGAGCTGGGCCCAGCTTTGTGACCCAAGACCTCCCCCATTTCAACCTTTTAAATGCTAGGGTGTCATCTAAAACATCATTTGAAAAGAAGGGTTCTATCCCTACAAGTAAACAAAACCATATGAAAAAAATCAGTGCTTGGAAATGGACACACTGGGCTTTTCCAACTCTGATGGAAAAAAGCGGCTTTTCATCTTCCACTTTGGCCCCTTAAAAATAAACAAACTAAAACAAACGTCCAGCCAGCTGATGAAGCAGCCAACATCCTCTGTCACTATCTGTCATAACAGCAACTATGATAACAACAATAAAATGAGAATAAAAAGTGCTATTAAGCACTCAGGGCGTGCCGGCGGCTGTGCTAAGTGCTTTTGCTGCACACATCGTCTCATTTCATCCTCAGGGCCAGGGCCCTGAGCCGATGACTGCTCAGATTTCTATTGTACAGATGAGGACCCTCACCGTAGCTCATCCATTCTCAAGCATGCGTTTCCCCCAGATTTCAACATAATTCAAAGTGGGATCTTACATCTCTGCCTCATACAATGATAACAGGAAGTATGAGTATCCTTACCTTAGATGGAGTCTTGGAGTGAGCAAAATGCACAGTGCGCAGGCTGAGACCCGGCTCTGTGTCCCCAGGAGTCGGAGCCCTTAGTCCCCTGTGTCTCAAAGGAAGAGCTCTCCACACCGCTCGGCTGGGCCCCTGCCTCCTGCACGGAGCCTCACTTGGGACCCCCAGGCAGGAGTGCAGGTCAGCAATGCTGCCATCCACGGCCTGGCCCGCGCCCACCCTGGCGGGCCACGCCCAGGGCTGTGAGTGTCTGCAGAGGGACTCGGGACACTTGGCAGGCTGTGGGGGTCAGCTGTATCCTCTCCGGCAGGGCTGCCCCAAGACCCAGACAAGCAAGGACGGCCAGGCGGGTGAGCCCAAGAGTCAAAACAAAACCCAACAAAGGAAGCTTCCTTTGGAAGGAGCCTTCCGCAGGGAAGCCTGAAAGCCTCCCAAATCGGAGAGAATGCTCATCCACCCGCCAGTCCTTGTCCCTCTCAAAGCCAGCACCATCCCAGCAATCGAGATAAAGCTGGCCGTTCCTCACACGTCCAAGCCCTCTGCAGACAAGACACTGATTTATGACCTTATAATTCACACTCTGGCCGGGTCACATTCAGCTTGCAGCTGCCACAGCTCTTGGCCGAAAAGCAGGTGCATCTATTTTCCTCCTCAATGAGGAAACAAACCAGAGGACAGAGTCATAATTCTCCCCCTGAGAATCAGAGCAGGTGGCCCATGGAGACTGTGTGTTGGAGACACAGAGCAATTCTCACGGGTGGGCACGATCCACGCAGGCAATCTATGGCGCCTCATTCCAGAAGCCCCCTGTGCTTCCAGGACAAGAGCTGTGCTTCCCCTGGAGAGGGTGGCAGCTCTGCGACAGCGGCGGCTGCCCAGGTGCCAAAAAACCCAATGGAGGCTTATTCTAGGCCCTGGCAGGCCTGCGGGTTTTCTGCATCTATGTAGCTACAACTGCATCAAGCTTCCTAGAAGCCAGTGTGCTCCCCACTAAGGCCCTGGAGTCTGGAGCAACGGTGTCCCTGCAGACTGCAAACACCATAACGATTCCCAGGGACACCTGTCAGCAGTTTCCAGTCCAAGGACTAGGGACAGCGAAGGGATCCAACTTTGACCAGAGCCCACCCTTTGAGGTTCTCTCCCATACAAGCAGGTGCGTCTGCCAATCCTACCACAGCCCGGATTCCAGACTATCGACGACCTTGACCGTGTGCCATGAATGCTTCTCTCCTCCCTCCAGACCCCTTCGCAGGCCTGGGCATCCAGCAGCAAAGATGACAGAGGGCCCAGCAATGGGAAGACAAGCGTATGGAAAGTGGCAGGCCCCTTTCAGAGGTCAGAGGTTCCACCCTCCCGTCCACACTTCACCTAAGGGCTCCAAACCCCCGGGGGAGGCCGAGGCAGGACAGGCAGGACCCTGGTTACGGGGCAGGGGAGCCTTGCTGGCAGGAGAGGACCCAGCAGAGACAGGGGTTTTGTTTCCTGGTACCCTGAGGGGAGGAGCCCCAAACCTGGAGGTAAGGAGCTCGAGGAGGGCCTGGGGACAGGCTGGGTGAGAACAGCTCCACGACACCCACCCTGTGGGCATGGTGTGGCCTGGAAGACGGGACTTCTGTAAGAAATCCCAAGAAAAGGACGCTGTCCACCTACTGTGCGATCCCATTTGTAGGAAACCTCCAGAAAAGGCCAATCCAGAGACAGAAAGCAGAGCAGCAGGTGCCAGAACTAGGAGAAGGGAGTGGGGAGGGACTGCTGCAGGGCATGGGGTTCCTTTGGGGGGTGACAAAGATGTTGTGGAGTCAGACAGTGGTGATGGCTGCACAATCCGGTGACCACACTCACCGTGGAATGGCACATTTTAAATGGGTGAACTATAGGGTGTGTAAATTGTACCTCAATGAAGCTGTTAAAACAGACAGAAAGGGAAAGGACAGCCCTGACCCATCCAGGGGATGAAATGCTCCTCGGTGATAAAGAGGGATGTGCCATCGGCACACGCACCTCGGAGGAATGCCACGTGCACGACCTTAGTGAGAGAAGCCAAAAGGCTTCACGCTGCACGACCCTCTTTACACAACGTCCGGGAAGAGGCGAAAGTGGCAGGAGAGAAAGCACATCCGTGGCCACCTGGGCTGTGGGTGGGCGAGATACCGACACGGAACGGGGTAAGGGAAGGTCTGGGGGGCCGGACCCGCCGTGCACCGTGATCACGGCTGCACGACTGTCGCAACTCACCGCACAGCATGCCAAAAAGAGTGACTTTCACCACCTGTCAATGACACCTCCACACGTGCAGACCCCACACGACCTCATGTGACAGCTGAATGTGTCTTTTGAGTCTTCAGTATTTTCAAAGAGAAAAGATAATTTACAAGACAGGCGTATGCATTTTTTGCCCTCAATCCTAAATTCTCATAACATGGACAGAAATTCCTATAATCGGAAATCTGTTAAAAAGAGGAAAGGGAGTTGGCTGGAAAACAAATAGCTGAAGGTGGGGGAGGGGCAAATAAATGTAAGAATCTGATGTTAAAAAATATCATTGCATTTGTAGCCCCACGTTCCTAATATTCACAATAGCCGAAGGTGGAGGCAATCCCCATGTGGCGTTTATACGTACAGTGGAATGGTACTTGGTCCTAAAAGGAAAGGAAATTCTGACACATGCTTCAACATGGGTGAACCTTGAGGACATTTTGCTACGTGAAATAAGCCAGCTGCAAGAGACAAATGCTGTGTGGTTCCACTCATACGGGGTTCCAAGTGCAGTCACATCCATAGAGACAGAAAGTAGAGGGAGGTTTCTGGGGTCTGGGGAAGGGGGAACAGGGAGTTGGCAGTTAACAGATCCACGGTGTTAGTTACGCAAGACAAGAAAGTTCTGGAGATCGGCGGCTGAGATGCTTGGTAACTATGTGAAGCTATGCAACACCACTAAACTGGGTATTTGAAATGGTTAAGAGAGCAAATGTTATGGTACGTGTATTTTACCACATACAAAAAAGCCCAAACAGGCCGGGCGCGGTGGCTCACGCCTGTAATCCTAGCTCTCTGGGAGGCCGAGGTGGGCGGATCGTTTGAGTTCAGAAGTTCGAAACCAACCTGAGCAAGAGCGAGACCCCGTCTCTACTATAAATAGAAAGAAATTAATTGGCCAACTAACATATATAGAAAAAATTAGCCGGGCATGGTGGCGCATGCCTGTAGTCCCAGCTACTCGGGAGGCTGAGGCAGGAGGATTGCTTGAGCCCAGGAGTTTGAGGTTGCTGTGAGCTAGGCTGATGCCACGGCACTCACTCTGGCCTGGGCAACAGAGTGAGACTCTGTCTGGAAAAAAAAAAAAAAAAAAAGCCCAAACAAACAAAAAACCCCAATAACTCTTTTCCATAATCCGCTGTGTGCGCCCTGGGCCCTCGACCCTCGGCAGACGGAGCCTCAAGGTCACCAGACACAGCAGGGTGTGGGAGGACAAGGCCCTCAGGGGCAAGGGCTGCCCCTCTCCAGATCCACTGGCCGGTGGTTCAGGCCCCAGGTTCTCACGGATGCCAGAGAGCCGGACGGAGCTCTCTGGACGGCCGCCCACACGAACCTTGCGAGGTGCCCACTGAGGCAAGAAGCTCCACTAACACTGAAGCTCTGGCATGTATGCTTTGCACACAGACGCGAAATACCACGCTGTCTGGACAGGTGCTTGCCAATGGGAGGCCGGGAGCCAGAGAGCCCAAGCAAAGGCGAGCACAGGTAGGACGTCTGCTGCCCAGCTGCAGGACAAGCTGTCCAGAAAGCGCCATGAGCCGTGAGCTCCTGGTAAGGGGCAGTGAGCAGGGCTTATGGCAGCTACACACCCCACACTCAGCCCATCCTCCACAGGGGACCCCTCTCCGCCCACTGGGGGCACATTGGACCACCCCACCTCACCGCCAGCTAGTCTATCACCCCAACACCGTGTGCCGGCTGTTCCAAGCCTGCAGAACCCTGTGGCAGGCAGGTCTTTCTTTGCACTCCTCCATTCCTGTGTGCTGCCTCTGCTCGGGAGCCTCTCCCCCTCCTCCACAACAGCCTGACACAATCCCTTTTATTGCAGTCCATTCAAGACCCAACCAATGGGCCACCCCCACCAAGATGCCCTCCTCATACTAACCCAGCAGTCAGGCCCTCTCAGGGTCCGCTTGGACTGACCTCCGTTCCCAGCACCCATCTATCTATCAGCTGTTACACATCTACGGGTTCCTTGGAGTCAAAGATGAAGTCAAGGCCTCAGCATCATGCTTGGACCTCAGTGGGTGCTACATAAACTTCAAAGGAACAGATAGATGGATGGTTGGAGGGTGGATGGATGGATGGTTGACTGGATGTTACATGGATAGATGGATGAATGATGGACAGATGGCTGGCTGGATGGATGATAGATGAATAAAGAATAGATGAATGAACGGATGGATGGATGGTTGGTTGATTGGATGTTAGATAGATAGATGGATGGATGGATGAATTATGGACACATGCTTGGATGAATGGTTGGATAAATGATAGACGAATAAAGAACAAATGAGTGGACGGCTGGATGGCTGACTGGATGATGGACAGATGGACCCATGGTTAGATGAACGGATGGCTGGATGGACAGTTGGATGGACGGATGGATGTATGATGGAATGACTCAGGCACAGCTACTGCTTACCCAGGAACATCTGTTACTAGGAAATAGAGGAGTGAGAGTTTACTCATCTTGGGGCTTGCGAAAGATTCAGGATTCCAACACCCTGTTCTCTCGATGTGGAGAGGTTTTTTTTTCAAATTCCTTTGACCAATAAATGACTACTCTCTTAACTTTCTATCCTGGAAAACTTCAAACAAATACAAAAGTAGAGAACAGTATAGAGAATGCCCATGAAGCCCACCATTCAGCTTCAAGGATTATTAAACTCGTGGCCAGCCTTGTTTCAGGGAATGAATGTTCAGCCCTGGAAGCAGCAGGACACAGAGCAGAGCAGAGCAGAGGGAGGTGGGAACCAGGCAACTATCGCTCATCTCTGTTTTTCCACCTCCAGCAACTTCAGAGGAAAGAGTCCTCACGGGGACCAGGACGATCGACCCTACCTGCCTCCCAGGTTCCAGGAGAGAAGCTCGTGCAAGGTCCCAAACAGACAAGAGACGCCCACACGCGGCTTTGTCATCAAGTTCGTAATCCCGGGGCGTTAGGAGGCAGCCCACTACAGAACACAGGTTGGCCAACTGCAGCCCTCAGGCTGAATCCAGCCCACTGCCACCTGTTTTCATGTGACCCAGGATCTAAGAACGGTTTCTTGCAGTTTTAAATGATTACTTTCTAAATGGTTACATAAGTACCGACAAAATAGCCTCAATTTTGCCTCTGAGCTTCAAACGCAAAATTAGTTACTATCTGGCCCTTTAATTAAAGGTCGGCGGATCCCAGTACTGGAGAGTGAGGAGCAGAGGCTCAAACAAGCATCCTCGGCTCAAATCCAGGCTCTGCTGCGGTATCTTCTCATCCTTCCTAAGCTCCGGCTCACCTCGGCAACCGCCAGCTCTCCGCAGCAGCGGCGCAGGGCTTGAGTTCTGGAAGGTGGACAGGGTCCCCTGACGAAGCACAAGGCCAAACTCAAGCGCTAAGTCCCAGTCAAGGGCGGGATCCTCTCTCTCCTGCAAGACCATCAGAGTGGACACCGGCAACCTCGGGGTGGGGGGAGGTCCACCTCGAGCCAAGCCTGCCACATGGAACGTTCTGCAGGAAAGCAGTGGCTTCCACTGAGGCGTCCACACCCCAAGGCCGCGCAGATGTTCAGCACTGGAGTCCTTCCTGCCCTCCAGACCGACCAGCTCACCCCCAGGGCTGGAGGACTCAAGCTGGGACAGCCCCCGCCGCAGCTGGCACTGCCAACGCTCACAAAAGTCTAACGGGGACCAGACAGCGAGCTTCCCCTGCAGGAAGGGAGCCTCGGACTCCCATCCCAGTGGGGTCCACACAAGGCAAGCAGGCTGCAGCGGGACCAGTCATCTGGTAAATGACTGGAGGGTAAATGATGGCCCCAAAGTAACATACTGTGACCCCCACACGCACGCCTACCCATCTCAGCGCTGGCCTCCGCACAGACGTTCTTGACCATGTGGGGCCATGCTCCTGCCGGCAAGACACCAGCTGGCACCACCAGGCCCCCTGCTGCCAACCACCTGCCTGGACGCCATCGCCTCTGCCCTGGCAGACGCTCCCCCCCAACTGCCCTCTGCCCCCCACACTGACGCAGGGCCTCCCCGCTGCCCACACTCTGCATTTCAGCACACTGCTCCAGGTGACACCTGCATGGCCTCGGGACATCTGTTCCAGTCCCGGCAGCTGACCCGTGGACTGGCCAGTGGGCAGTGTGAAAGACAACACGGCAGCTGGCAAATAAATGTCCTGGTTCCCGTTAAACCTTCACGCAGAGCAAATCCACCCCCAGCCCACCGTGGACTCTCCAGACCCGAGGCACTGCAGGAAGCCAGACACAACCAGGGTCATCTGCTTTGGTTTCCAAAGGATTTTCTGGGCGACATGACTTAGTTTTATTTAGAATCACAAAACTAAAGGGATCTTAAAGATACTACTGTTCAGCTTCCGCATTTACAGCCAGGAATTCAGAGGCCCGAGGAGTTGAAGTGTTCTACCACAATCAGAGCGGCAGCCAGTGACACAGCTAAGATGCACAACACAGGACAGGAGAAAAAGCAAGTGTGAAAGCCCGCTCTGTGAGCTGGGAGCCAGGACAGCCCAGACCCCTGGACCCCCAGCTCTCGGCTGCAGCGAGAGCAAAAACAAGACAGCAGTCTTCCACGGCGTGGGACGACTAGTCAGTATCGAGAAGGGGCCATTCCTTTTCTTTCCTCTCCGAGCCCATGGCACTGTGCTGCCCTGCCACCAACACGACCTTGCTGTAGCTGCCCCTCCCTGGGCCGAGTTCTGGCCGGGACGTTCTGAACCCGCTGCAAGTCCTCGCACGCAGGGAGGTGTTTGTCCAGACAAACCCAGCGGCGTCCTGCTGCCCCAGCCCATGCACGGCCGCACAAGTTTCTTTCCTTTGTCAAATCCCTTTTCTACCACACTCTGTTTCCTTGGAGCTTCGATTAAAGCCAAGCAGGAGCTTCGTGAGCCAGAACTCACTGGACAATGCTATCTGGCAGGCCGAGCCCTCTGCCAGGCTTCAAGGCAGAGAAGTCAAACTGCTTTTCAGATTCAGTCACACGCAGTCCAGAACAGCAATAAACTAGCGAGCTTCACAGCAGACAAGGGGACAGCGAGTCCTTGCCCTACCAAGGACCACGGAGCTGACAGAGGACACCGTGCCAGTGGCCTCCGTGTGGCCCCTCCCATCTCTGCGCAGGCCTGGCTCTCTCTAAGGGTCGTTCAGAAACCAGGAGTTCCTGCGGGGCCCAGTCCTGGACAGGCCCCCTGATCCAACGCAAACCCTGATCTCAGATCAGGACCCACCGGCTCGACCTCCCACCAGCTGATGGAGCTGCTTCAGTAAAATCCTGCAAAAAGAACGACGGCAAGAAAGAAGTCAAAGGAGAGTAGACCATTAACCTCAAAGCCAAGGGCAATCTGGAACCACATTTCTGGAAGGTAGTTTGGCAGCAGATATCAAGAATCTTAAAACCATCTACACCTCTGACCCGGCAAATCCAGTGACAGATGCCTACCCTGTCATGGGTGGAATCTCATATAAGAAAACATTCGCTGAATGTAACGTCACAGAATTGTACACTTGAAATGGCTATCATGGCTGGGCACAGTGGCTCATACCTGTAATCCTAGCACTTTGGGAGGCTGAGGTGGGAGAATCACTTGAGGCCAGGAGTTCAAGACCAGCCTGAACAATATAGCAAGACCCCATCTCTACAAAATATAAAAAATTACCCAGGCATGGTGGTGTGAGCCTATAGTAACAGCTACTTAGGAAACTGAGACAGGAGGATCTCTTGAGCCTGGGAGTTTAAAGTTCCAGTGAGCTATGTTAATGCTACTGCACTCTAGCCTGGGCAAGAGAATGAGACCCTGTTTCAAAAAAATAAAAAGATAAAATGTCCCAAGTGGCCATCAACACATGGATGCACAAAAAGAACGTGGTATATACAAACAATGGATTATTTAGCCTTAGAAAGGAAATTCTGACACATATTACAACATAGATGAACCTTGAGGACATTAAGGGAATTAAGCCAGACTCTAAAAGACAAATGCTATACAATTCCATTTATGTGAAGTACCCAGAGTAGTTAAATTCACAAAGACAGAAAGTAGGATGGTGGTTGCCAGGGGCTGGAGGGACGGGGAATGAAGAGTTATTGTTTAGTGTGGACAAATGGGTACAGCATTTCAGTTGTGCAAGATGAAAAGAGTTTTAAAAATGGATGGTGGTGACAGTTGCCCAATAATGTGAATGTACTTAATATCACGCAACTGTATATGAAAAAAATGGCTTAAAATGGTAAATTTTATGTATAGTTTACCACAATTTTTAAAAAAATGTTTTTAATGGTTAAAATAGCAAATTTGTATATATTATTTTACCACAAGTTTTACAACTAACGCAACATACCAATATATTAATTTATATTAATTATACATAATGATATAATTAATATAATGAAACATACAGAAATTAATGTAATTGTGCACTTTAAATGGGTGAATTGTACTGCATGGGAATTATATCTCAATGAAGCTGTTAACAAAAAAACAGATGTTTACTGAGACATTCTAATAACCAGCTACATAAAGTAACCACTCTAAATGTCCCAAATTCATTAAAATTATATAAATAATAACTCTATTATAGAATAGTTACAGGCCAGGCACAGTGGCTCACGCCTGTAATCCTAGCACTCTGGGAGGCCGAGGCGGGTGAATTGCTCGAGGTCGAAGTTCAAAACCAGCCTGAGCAAGAGCGAGACCCCTGTCTCTACTATAAATAGAAAGAAATTAATTGGCCAACTAAAAATATATAGAAAAAATTAGCCGGGCATGGTGGCGCATGCCTGTAGTTCCAGCTACTCGGGAGGCTGAAGCAGGAGGATTGCTTGAGCCCAGGAGTTTGAGGTTGCTGTGAGCTAGGTTGAGGCCACGGCACTCTAGCACAGGCAACAGAGTGAGACTCTGTCTCAAAAAANCAAAAAAAAAAAAAAAAAAAAATTAATAGTTATAAAATATTTATTAGGCCGGGCGCGGTGGCTCACGCCTGTAATCCTAGCTCTCTGGGAGGCCGAGGTGGGCGGAGCGTTTGAGCTCAGGAGTTCGAGACCAGCCTGAGCAAGAGCGAGACCCCATCTCTACTATAAATAGAAAGAAATTAATTGGCTAACTAATATATATACAAAAAATTAGCCGGGCATGGTGGCACATGCCTGTAGTCCCAGCTACTCGGGAGGCTGAGGCAGGAGGATCGCTTGAGCCCAGGAGTCTGAGGTTGCTGTGAGCTAGGCTGATGCCACAGCACTCACTCTAGCCTGGGCAATAAAGTGAGACTCTGTCTCAAAAAATAAATAAATAAATAAAATATTTATTAATACATTAAAATACATTAACTGACAAAAGTAGGATACCCAAACACACAGCAAAATCTCAGCTATCTAAAAACATTTTAGATATAATTATATATAAAGTCAGGAAGAAAATTAAATCTTCCTTAACACTGAGCAGAAACCTGTCTCCCCGAACCTTCCACGCATTCATCTAGCCTTCCAGCCATGACCCTGAAGAAATCTCTCCTTCTTGACATGTCCATGTCTGTGGACTCCTAGAAGGGTCTGAACCCTGACTACAGAGTCAAATCACCCAAGGAGCTTTTCAAAAACCCCAGACCCACTGGGAAGAGAAAAGCAAACAGCCATGTGTGAACTGCTCGTGAACAGGGCTGGGCTCCAGGCACCACCTCCCGCTGGCACAAGGAAACAGGGACCTCAGACCTACAACTGCCAGGGAAATGACTTCTGGCAACAACCTGAGTGAGCTGGGAAGAGGACCCAGATCCAAGACGGGAATGCAGCCCTGTCCAACACCTTGATTTCAGGGTCTTGGGAGACCCTGAGCAGAGGAGCCAACTACGCTGTGCCCAGAAACTGTGACATCAAAAACAAAACAAACTCGAGAGAGACAAAGAGAAACTTATTAACTGCATGGGCAGCCAGGGTGAGGACGTACTGCCCACAGTCACCGCCAGGCTAAATGGCCCCGTTTCCAACATCCACTCTGGGCTGAGTGGCACCAACCAGTGGGCAGCTACAGCCTCCCAGGGCCTGGACACGTCCACCCTCACTGGGCAAGACCCGGGCTCCTAAATGCCACGTGCCGTCCTGCTGACTCATAGGAGGTCCTGGCCAAATGAGAACCCTAGACCTTTTCCAAATGAACCACAGCCCAGCCTTGAAAATGCCCCTTTGGAGCTTCAAAGCAAACAGCTCTGGAAAGGGAACAGCCAAGGACAGAACACCAGTCCTAAGCTACCTGCTGTGGGCCAGCGTGGGTGCCAGCACACACCGTGGTGCCTGCAGGTGTGAGCACGTTCCCCAGGGGAAGTCTGCTCCAGTCTTTGATGTCCAAGGCCGTGTTCACGGTCATGCCCCGTCATGCCTTGTCTTAAAATTCAATCAGCATGACGTGACCCTCCTCCCCTAGGAATGACCTGATTAATTCCCATATCTGAGGGAGTTCAGTGCATCAGGGACAGGGAGAGGAGAGAGAGGGAAAAGAAAGAAGCATTCATTTTCCACCGTCCTCTCGGACCTGGGGAGTTAGGGAACAGGCCGGGCTGGCTTTCGGGGGCGCAGCCCAAAGCAGCAGCCGCTTCCTGGGCAGTCGGGACAAAGTACCTCTCCCAGACAGCCAGCGGGCCAAGTCCCAGCCCAGAACCTTCTGGGACTTCCTAGCAACCTGAGATGCAGACGCAGTGGGATCAATAAGCAACCACGGGGCCGACGGGGCCGACGACACAGGCGTGCCCAGTGGGACCGAGTCTCCGGCGCTTCCTCCGACCTTTCTGAAGCCTCACGGGCCCCTACGCAGCGGAGCTTCTGCCCTGGAGAAACGCCACCGACCGAGCAGGAAACCAGGCTGACGCCAACAACCACAGCCCGCGTTCGCCAGAGCCAAGCTCTAACAGCGCCCACGGCCGCTCCGGGGCGCGAGGGTGGACCCGTCCAATGCTCCCCAAACACAGCTCAGCCACCTCCCCAGACCCCCCCGGGCTCCCACCCATCTGTCCCCTCCTCAGCACGCAGACGGGGACGTGGCCCTGCCTCTGGGACAGACCGGCCCACGGTGGACATTCAGGGAGCACTTGGACCCCGGCCCTAACCTCCTGATGACACAAGCGCTCTCCTCCCACTGCCGGAAGCCCGGACGCCACGGCGCACACGTCATGCTCGGCTTCATCCACCCACCGCGGTGGCCTCTGCCCACACCACCGCGACCTCCCAGCGGTCACTTCCTTCCAACACAAACTCCCCTACTTCTCTCTTGCGTGGCCCCAAACGTGTGACACCTCCTGGCCTGCTCCAGCCCTCCTCCACCCCTGCCACGTTTCTGTCCTCCCTCCTCGGTCCTGGCCTGGGCCTCTCCCTAAGCCCCAGCACAGCACCACCCCCCC
>VSMD01109873.1:0-29018 GCA_008750895.1 Mirza zaza
ATATATATATATATATATAAAAATAGAAAACACAGTAAAAAATAATAAATATAATTTGTGACTCTAATACCTCAAAATAGCAACTAAATTTTGTATCTATTTTACTACATATTTACTGTAACATATTTTTAAACAAATACATGATTTTGTTGTATATTTTTCAACCTTCTTTAAATGTTTTGAACATGTTTTGTGGTCAGTAAGTATAGATACAGTATTATAATGTACATAGCAATTAACTGATCATTGATCATCAGCTAGTTTTCAATTTTTCCCAATTATAGATTACATAGCTATAAACATCTGTATGTGGGCAAACTAACAATGTTTAAAATCAACTGAAGAGAAATTTTTCCTAACATATAAAATATAATCATGTTTTAATGGGTAAGCAAAAAAATTGAGAAAATAAAACTGTTGCCAATTTTATAAAAGGTTAATGTATTTAGTCTTCATATCACTTAATCAATATGAACCTTTTTAAAGCCTAATAACTAGCCAAAGAATGTGCACATAGATTAGTAAATGCATATTGATAACAAACATGATAATTAAGTATCAATCTCAGGGTAAGAAT
This sequence comes from Mirza zaza, assembly GCA_008750895.1. Lineage (NCBI taxonomy): Eukaryota > Metazoa > Chordata > Mammalia > Primates > Cheirogaleidae > Mirza > Mirza zaza. Next base: position 578 of record VSMD01109873.1, read on the forward strand.
ATGAATAAAAGTAGAATTATTGTGCCTATTAAGTTGACAATTAATATGACAATCCTCAATTTTGAAAATGTGCAATGAGACAGGCACTCTTATGCATCACTGATGCATGTGCAAAATTCCTTTTGTAAAGAACTTTGGCAAAATATATTACAAGACTTGCAATCATTTGACTTGATCTAGTAATTTTACTTCCTGAAATCAATCTTAAGAAAATAGTCATGAGTACAGAATTCTTATGAAAAACAATGACCTTTTATTTTGTTAAATATGGAAACAATTTCAACATTATATTACAGGAATATTGACCTAATTTCTATGAAATAGAATTCAACCATTAAGAACAATGTTGACAAAATCTCTTCAATAATTTTAAAAAATGCTTACATTTTAGTAAACAGTAAACTAAAATTCAAATTCTACATAAAGGATATGAGATAAACTATTTGAAATATGTATAGATAATAGCTATGTGGAAGTACACAAAAACTACCTCTCTCTAAGCACTAGAATGAACAGTAACTTAAATATTTTTCTTCTTCAACAAGGATCTATTAGGTTTGCGATTTTATAGCAATCTTTATTTTAACTTTTATATGATTTATTGTTTCATTAATTTAACAGTATATTTTTAAAAGTTCTAATATACAAGAAGCAAAGGCCCTAGATTCAGGAATTAGATAAAGATGTCTATTACCTCCACTATTATTCAACACTGTTATGGGTACCTTAGTGAAATAAGAAAAGGAAAAGAAAGATGATATTACATTTTATAAAGAAAGAAGAAAAAAAACTTTGTAGATTATCTGATGCCTACCTAGAAAAATGGAAGCAAATCTAATACAATAACACACCCCAAAAAGATAAAAATCAAGGAGTTATTTGGTAGCTTTATACAAGATAAGCACACTAATAACTCTTCTATATTATATTAGTATCTAGTAAGAAAACACAGAAAATAATCATATCCACATGAATAATAAAAATGATAAATTATCTCTAAATGAAACTAACAAAAATGCTCAAGACCTAAATGGGAAACAAATGTTAACAATTTACTAAATAGCTAAATAAATGGAGATATATTTCATTTTTTAATGAGAAAACTTGTAATAACACTAATGATAATAATAATGTTAGTTAACTTATACTAGGTACTTGTAAGTATTGACATACAGTAACTCATTTTATTCTTATAATATTTGCATGAGGCTTGTGACATTAATTTCACCATTTTATGTGGGTAAAAATCAAAAAAGAACTGGTAGGTCCCAAACCATGCACTTGCAAGGTTCATACTTTTTAATCTAGCTCTCAGTAGAATATCTTATTTTGCAAACTATGCCATATCTTTACGTTGAGGGGTATTCCCTTTTCCCCTTGGCTCCAGAAATACTACACAGGTGCTTTAAAGATGAACTCAGAAGTTGTGGGATATTGTAACCCACAGCACTTTGCCTGATGGATCATCCTTCCTTTCCAATGACTCATATTTTGGAGAACTGATGGCTCCAGATTTAAAATCATATTTTAATTTGAGATAAATTCATCATTAGCGTTTATAAATATTTCTTTTCCATTTTAAACAGTTTAACATATTAATGAACAGTTAAAAAACAAATGTTTCAAATCTTTGTCTTTGTGCTCCCATTTATGAACACTTTCAAATATCTAGTGAAATTATATCCTGAAGAAACATATTCTTCTTGCATTTTAGTTCCTTGAGTTTAAACACACTCACCTCTCAAATGAACTGTCTTTGTGATCCTAACCAAGTTACTCAACATTATTGGACTTCATTATTCTCTTTGGAAACTACAAACATCTAAAAATATAGCTAAGGTCTCTTAGAGACCTTAGCTATATTTTAGCTCAAATAATTCTGTAAGTGTATAAGTTCAGGATTCAATAGAGTTTTGTACCTATGAATGAAATATCATGGTAATAATTATAAACATTATTAAGAACTCAGTGTTAAGTTATTTATTTTTTAAAGGTCTGTGACATATTAATATAACATGAGTGACATTTGCATGCATCTCAGGTGCTTTATCTGATATACACAAAAAGATAGTTTGAACTTCATTAACACATGAGAAAAAGTCAATAGCAGAAAATGGGTCTTGTTAAGTGACTTCTTGGATACCAATCAGCATTTCAATTGTATTAAATATATCAACCAGTTGATATTGTTTATACAATGTAGAATAATCACCACATTAGAGTGCTATAGCATCACACACAGAGCACTCATTAATCTATTATATATTCTACATGAACACATACTTCTTTCTTCAGCTCATCATTCAAATGAAGCATGCTGAAAAGAACTCCTTATAAGAAATCAGAAACTAAAAGTGAACATGGAGTGAAAGTCAGTGGTGAGATACACCAAATAGTTATTTATTTATTTATTTTGGCAACAAGTTCTCACTCTGTTATCCAGGCTGGAGTGAGATGCCACAATTACAGCTTACCACAGCCTCAAACTCCTGGGCTCAGGCAATCCTCTTGCCTTAACCTCCTGAGTAGCTGGAACTAAGGCATGTGCCATCTTGCGCAGCTAATTTTTTTTTAATTATCTGTAGAGGCAGGGTTTCACTGTTACTTAGGTTGGTCTTGAACTCCTAGCCTCAAGAGATCCTCCTACCTCGGCCTCTCAAAGTGCTGTGATTACAGGTGTGAGCCACCACACCTAGCTTCAAATAGTCTTAACGTATGGGAATAACTTAGAGAGAGACCAAGCCTTCCATGACACCATGTAAAATCTCTGATTATGGGTTGGTGTAGCATTCAGAGCCAGTGAGACAGAAAACCTTTACCACAAAGTCTAGCATTTTGTTGAATTCCTGATCAATGACTGTATAGGTGCATTAACATGGTTATATATTTATTAAATGGAGATAGGTACGGAACGCCAATCATTGCATGGCATTTAGAAAATTTCAATCTAAGGGCTTGGGATGTTTCAAAGGGAGAACAAGATGAAATAAGAGGAGCCCACACCAATATTATTGTTACAGATTTCAGTAGCATTTTTTCAATAATTTATATAATAACTAGATATAATATCAGTAATAATACAGGAGATTTAAACAACATAATCAATCAAATAGATCTAATTAATATTTAAAGACTGTTCCACCCAATGATAGCAGAAGCCACATTTTTTTTAATGCACATGGAACATTCCCCAAGACAGACCATATTCTGGGCTATAAAAAGATTCAGATTTAAAGGATTCATGTCATATCACATAGGTTATCTGAACACAATGGAATTAAATCAGAACTCAATAACAGAAAGATATATGAAAAACCTCTAAGTATTTGAGAACTAGATATTATTTCTAAAGAACAAATTAAAGGAAAAATTAGAACTAATTCTTATCACAATGAAAATAAAAACAGAAAATATGACAATATATGGGATAGAGCTAAAGCAGTACTTTGAGGAAAACTTACAGTCTTAAATACCTTTATTAGAAAAGAAAGAAGAGAAGTAAATTCAGTGACATCAGATTTAAACTTAAGAAGCCAGAAAAAGAAGATAAAATGAAGCCCAGGAGAAGAATGAAAACAATATAGATCAGAGTAGAAATCAATAAAATAAAACAGAAAAACAACAGAGAAAAATTAGTGAAATCAAAGGCTGGTTTAATTAATCTCTACCTAGTCTGATCAGGAAAATAGAAAGAAGACACAAATCAACACTATTAGAAATGTACACATAATTATACATAAGGAGAGAGTAATGAATGATGTATGAAATAAGTAACAATAGTCAAATTTATGAGTGTTCAACATGGAGCTAGGATTCATGCACAATATCAGCTGACCTCTACAGCTACCCTATGAGATAGACATGATTATTATCTTACTTTATCTATGGGGGTATGAACTAAGAAAATTTTAATAACTTGCCAAAAGATGCACAGCTAATAAGTAGTAGAACTGGGATTGAATCCAGATCCCTCTGACTCCATATTCAGAGCTCTTAATCACTGCAGCATATTGAAAATTTGTTGATAAAGTATTGATTTTTTTTTTATTTTGGAATATTATGGGGGTACAGGTTTTAAGGTTTCAATTAATGCCCATTCCCCCCTACCCCCACAAGTCTGATTCTCCAGCATGACCATCCCCCAGATGGTGCACATCTCACTCATTATGTATGTATATACCCACCCTCCTCCCCCCTCCCACCTGCCCAATACCCTATTACTGTAGTACCTATGTGTTCACTTAGGTGCTGCTCAGTTAATACCAGTTTACTGGTGAGTATATGTGGTGCTTATTTTTCCATTCTTGGGATACTTCACTTAGTAGTATTGATTTTTGATAAATTTTAGCTTCAATAAATGTTTGTTACAGATATATAATGTAAAAGAAGTGAAACACAGAGGAAAAAGAATAACTTCTGACTATAGTGATGAGGGAAGGATTTAAGGGCATGTTATTTGGATTAATTTTGTGAATTAAAAATCAAATCATAACCCCCTTGTTGACTGAATGGACTTGCTTCAGCCAAAGGGTCCCCAGAGAAACCTTAAAACTGAGTTCCCAGCCATGATGAGATGGGAGGTATAAAGCACAACTGCACATGTGCATGTTTACTCTTTTCATAAATACTCTTAACTCTCCTATAGCTTGTTAAATATGCATATGTAGCCACCCTGCTCAGTATAAAATCCTGTTCCCTTTGTCTCTCCCCTGAAGTACATGTTCCTGGTAGTCCTGTTTCCCAGTCTGCCAAAATGGCTACCATAGGCTGAAACTTTATGAGAAATAAAGCTCCCCTTTTTTTCAAATTATAAACCTTGTTTTATTTTTAGTTAATCTCTCTTAAGGAATAACCCACATGAAGCACAACTTTGAATGGTATAAGGAAAATGGAACATGACATTAATACTGTAGAAGATTGGGGAGTGAGCTTGAAAAGTTTGTTGAACACAGATTTTTCTTGTCCTTGAATGAAGAAATGTAGACTTTGTTCTGTTATCTATAAACACCAGTTCATTGCAGTCATTTTGAGCAATACATAGACATGATAAAAATAAGACTTTAAAATGATAATACACATCACTATTTTCCACATTTTTTTTTATACTTATGGTGTGTAGGTAATATTTCAAATGGTATCGGGTATACTAGACATTAGAAAAGTCTGCTCCAGGGCTTCAGATCCTAGAGTATTCGGGCAGGAGCAAGAATAAAAAAAGAATGAGCAGAAGTCTCAAAAATCAGGAAAAGAAGCAGGAGGAATAAAAACAATGCAATGCCTCAGATCACAACCTTGGAAAGAGTGTTTTATGATGATATTTATCTTAAAATATAGAAGAAGCTTAGGTTTGGAGAGGTCACTGGTCTCAGGCTTACTGCCGAGGATGGGATCCTCTCTATAACCTTGTCTGAACTCCGTTGGGTCATCAGGAAGTCACCACTTCTCAAGGCTACCCATCTGTGAGGAAGGGACAGCCAGCTATCCATAAATTACAGAGGAGCTAAGAGTACAGGAAAGACTTTAATCAATTAAGGTGATAATAAATATGATTACTACTAGTGTACTGACATTATTTTATGCAAAGATTACTTACTATGGGCCAGACACCTTTCCTGTATTATTTCAGTGATTTCTTCTGATAATGATATAATTGGTTGTCTATAATTACCTTACTTTATGTATTAGAAAAACTCCTTCTTAGGGAGTTAAAGTTATTTACCAAAGGTGACATATATTATACTAAGTAATTGATTTTGAAGATTGAAAGGTGAGTGAAAAACACTTCTTCCCGCCCTTTACTCTTGACTTAGCTAGGGCTGGAGAAGGCAGCAGGAAGACAAAATTTCAGTTAAATTTTTATTTATGAGAAGAAAAGAGAGGATATTACCTACAGACACTTCTGCTAGTCTGTTAGCCCTCTGAATGTTAAGATTTAACGTTCTCTTTCAGACTTTTGAGCATTTCAGTTCTCCCCACTATAAAACAATTGTTACAAAACAATTATATTTCTATTTTCATGATATGGGCATACTTATGCTTATTTTACTATTGTCCCTAGCATGGTGTCTCATAGAAGCCACAGAAGTCACATTGACTCCATTGTGGAGGAGGCTTTGTGTGAAAAGGTGACCAGGTAGAAAACAAAATTAAAAAATTACATTAATAAAAGAAGTGACTCAGATTCCTCCTCACCCCTGTCAAAAGACAAAATTATAACAAATTTAGTTGTAGATATAATTGGCTTTTATTTTTATTCATCATTATTCATGAATCTGGCAGCCTCCATTCTATAAAATAGAATGAGAGCTCCCACAGGGCAATGGCAGAACAATGGATTTTGTAAGGTGAGATCAAGGAAATGGAACAGTAGGAAAATATAGCTGCTTGACTAGCAACAGGTTAATTTTTTTTTGTAAAGGTTAAAGCAGAAGGGACTGTATTATTACTTGGACTCATGTAGACTGGACTATCCTGCTTTCAGGAAAAAATGCTATGTTTTAGGATCTATCTGCTTCCTTAAAGTTTCAGTTTGATTATGTGGCATTTGGCATGAATGACTCCACTTTGATTTGGTCTAGTCTGTTGAAGCCTAGTGCAGGACACATTGGCCTCCTCCCCCCCCAAACATATTGCAAAACAATTATATTTCTATTTTAATAATATGGTCAGATTTATGTATGTTTTACCATTGTCCTTAGTATGGTGTTACATAGAAGCCACAGAGGATGCATTTACTGCATAGGGAAGGGAGATTTGTGCTAAAAGGTGACCAGGTGGAAAGCAAAGTTTAGAAATAATAAAAGAGTGACCCAGATTCGTTCTCACCCCAAATTGCTGAGGAGAAATAGGGCAACTGAACACTTGCCTTTGCCTGGGTCTGCTCCTGCCTGCCAGCCCTGGTCAGTGAAAACTCTCACAATTCACTTGGTTAATTGTGTGCATTCAGCGATGGCCTCCAATTGTTCAAAAGGGATGAAACCAAACTTTAGATGATCGAAATGAAAACTGCATTAAAGCACATTTATTCTTAGTTTTTCAAGGTTTTGAGAAATGCAAAGTATAAATGCAGGAAGAAAATGGTACTTAATCGAATTCAAGATTTATTTCCACAGAATTGTAGAAAGCCCAAGTTGGAGCAGGTCTTTCTGTATTCTGAAAAGTTATCCCACTTACATTTGCAGCCGACTTTGCTGTAAGTGATATGCAGAGATGTCTGGTATTCTTAGCCTGTCAGATAGGGAGAATGCACCAACAGGACACAGTTAGCTGAATAACAGATCACACTAGAATCTCTGAAAAACACAGTTCAGATGGCTCATGCTAACAACTACAGAGAAACAACTACCGACAGAGAGAAACTAATGGCTATCTCAACCAAAATAATAAATAATACTGATAAAACAAGAATAACACATTGCCTGATATTAAAGAGTGTGAGTGTCCTTATTCTGCTCATTCTTGGGGATGTTGATGATTATGCCATTAACTCAGTAGAGCTTGAGATCTCCGGTTGTGGTAGTTGATCTCTCTAGGTTTACAATTATCTAGTTCATATTATCTCATTTCATGAACTTTAGCAACTCTATGGCGTATAAAGAAAATCTCTTAGGATCAAGTAATTTGACTTTGTTATAATTGTTAAGAACAAACAAACAATAAAAGAATTGTCCCCTACTTCTCTGTGCTGGAGGTGACAGATACAACACATGCCTTCCCTCCAGCTTCTATAATTCTAGTCCGAATAAAGTAGCAAGGTGCTTCTGAAAGCATCAGCCTCATCTGCGAACCCATCAGAAATGCACATTCTCAGGGGCCTACCTTGGCTCTGCTGAGTCAGCAACTCTGAGAATGTGTCCATCATGCAATGACGCCTCCAGGTGACAGTGACCCTCAAGTCTGAGAACCACTGCTGTAGCCCAGTGCTTACCAGAAAAAAAAAAAAATGCTGTGATGATTTGACACTCACTAAAACGTAGGGACAGCTTTCAAAACACTACACCTATGTAAATAAACTATCTGCTTATCTACACCAACCCCTCAAAATGACATATTGTTTTTCCTTTTAGTTACCAACGCATTCTCCTAAAGAGATTAGGAAGTGGAGGGTAAGAATGAATGAAACTAGCCTTTATTTAATGTCTGGCATGTGTGCAACATTGTCCCGAGCCTTTCCAATTCAATATCTCCAATCCTCACCAAGAACCATATGAAAAAATCAGCTTCACTCTTTTTATAAGGATCAGGAACCTGAGCGACTGTGACTTACCCAAGTGGCAAAGCTAGCAGGTTTATTTTCTGTGGCCAAAACGCAAATGCTTAAGCAAGTCACACGAGTAATATAAATGAATGAAGTGAAACACAGTGTAAATGGCAAAAGGTGGAAACTTATTGGTAAAGGGCAACCGATCCTCAGCATTGATTTTTTGAGAACATTAGACAGTGTGGGGAAGGATGCATTTTTTTTTTAAAGGCAGCGGATGCTTCTCAGCTTTTTCAAGTTGCGGCTAAAATATTGTGTACCCAATGTTGTCTGATCTGATTTTTTTTTCCCCCAAAGGAAGCTCAACATTAAGATTTTTAACATCTCTTTATTTTTAATGTTGGTATGCAAAATATGTACATTCAAAGTAAACACATCTGTTAATTAAGTTTGTTCAGGTAGCAACCTCTGATAGTGATGTCAAAACCCAGAAGCCTGTTTCTTTCTGTATGCTATTCTATCTGCCACCATGGAAAATTTCCTTTTGGTATTTATCTTAGCATTTGCTCAGGCCAGTGTCTAGTATTTCATCCCCAGGACAAGAAATACAGACTTCTACATCTAACGAAGCTCACTGTGCTCTGCATATCAGGGGTGGTGGGGTAGCTGTCATGGGGAAGGGCATCTAACCAGATCACCCCTTCGGTCCTCTGGACCAACAGGATGTTTGTGCCACGATGAAGGTCTCTGCACTGGCAAGACAGGATGGCTCTCTCACTGTCAAAAACCAGGCGCAGCAGCAATCAATATTTCTGTAATTACTAAGCCTCCTGTTTGGCATAACTAAAAAGGTAATGCAATTGTGCGCTAGTTCTGCAAACACAGCTTTTCTAAATTCTTCCTTTTTATCCTTCTTTACATATTTATTAGAGCATTTTGGATGGATCCACGCAAACTGGCTGAGAGCAACCAGTGGAATGAGCCCCACTGTTGTCTGGCCTCCCCAGACTATCAAACCATCAGTGGAGATTGGACAGGTCCTGATGAAATAAATGTTGGCTGCTGACTCGTCCAATTTTGCCGCGCTCCTTCGTGTCACTGGTGCAGGGTTGCCCAAGATTGAGATATTTGCAAACTGTCATCTTTCATAAATATCTGCCTTGAATGACACTTTCTCCCCATAACACTTCTCTTTGAAATGCACCTGGCTGGCTCCTAGCCTGACGAATTGAATTTCATTGCTTGTGATAGGTGATTAGCAAAGGGATGCTTCCTCCTCCTGGTGCCCAGCTCTTTTCTCCCCCTGCCCTCCGTTACCCTATGCCCCTCACCTTCCCAGCTTCCTTGCCTTCCTCCCACCTCCTTTGGGAAGGGCCTGAGTCAGAGCTCTGGAATACTAAAGACAGCAAATTTGTCAGAGATGTTATGAGGCTACTCCAAAAAATACTTTTATTCAACTTGTCAAAATTACGATGTTTAACAAACAACCAGAAGTTTGTCAAAGCTTTTCAAGGAATTTAACCTCCTCTTAACACACAGTTCTCTAAAATCTCCAGGGGGGATCACACAATGTTAATATGCTTATAGGAATGGATATTGTCTTTTTAAATGCCCTTTTGGCTCTAACCTCCAACTGCAATGGGAACAGTATGTTCTAATGGCAAAGTTAGTAACAATATTCATTATCATTTTTATAGCCTGCTTTTTGTTTGTTTTTTGTTTTTTTTAGGATGGATATAAGAGCCCCCTGAAGCAGCCAATGCTGCCACCACACAAACGAATCAATATGCTTGCACATAAATGTTGGAATTAATATAAGCACTGAGATATCAAATTCAAATCTCCAACTGGAAAAGGATCACTACATTAAAAGGAATTACCCTTTATCAGAAATGAATATGTAGAGATTATAGGATAATCAAACATTCTCAGTTCCTTATGTATCTGATCATATTTCCCATGCATAAGTTATCTGAAAGAGGTTTAATATCTTAATGTAGGATTTTTTTAAATCTATTTGAATCAGAGAAGTTTAAATCGGCAGGATTAAGAGAAATTCTTATTTTCAGTAAAATCTTGGTAGATTTTTAATACACACAAATAATATAATTTAGCCTGTAAAATCTTTAATAACCTTATTTTTGCTGCCAAATTTTCTAATTTTTCTACTTGTTATCAACTGAAAATTATCGTAAATCTAGTGCTAAATGAATAAATTGTGTCTCTATGTGATAAGAGAATGGCAAAGTTGTATTGTAGAAAGAAAAATGGAGTTTTGCCCAATGTACTGGCAGTTGTGTATCAAGATTTCTCATTTGTATTGCAATGCTGTGCCAACAACGTTATCAATATAATATTATGCAATACTACAATACACTATTCTATACTATAACATGACAATAATATGAGGTATATGCTGTTGGATCGATTTCCACTAAAAGTTTTCTAGTTGTTACAGAAGATTTTTAGGATAGTATTTATATAATGTAACTAGCATGCAACATTTATAATCTCACATAGGACTTACAATATGCAGTTTAAAGCGTATTTTTTTAAAGCTTTACAATATTTATGTTGTATGATTATGTGTTTATTTATGGGATATTCTATATTTTAATTATTTTTTTACACATATCTGACAAGGATGGATTTAGAGTGAGCAATTGATAGAAATTTAAGGAGTGTTTTATTCAGTCTTAGAAATATAATTTAACCATGGTATATAAATAAAAATTATGAACAGCACTGAAAAGGAAAAGTTCAGAAATTTAATTAATTTTCACATATCTCATTGGTTAAAGACATGTTTTATCATATTAAATTAAAATTTCCGTATTAAAAGTTAATTTATTTTCTGTTAATTCTATCTATACCAGAAATAGCAAAAATGGGACCCCAACTATTCAGCTACATTCACTGGCAGATTTTAGAGTTTTAATCCTACACCAATCACTGTACAATTCTAAGAATTTTTACAAATTTTATATCATGTGTTCTTCACAATCACTCTGCATGGAAAGGAAGAGCTATAACTCCATTTTTCAAATATTTAAACTTGACACGAGAGATCAAAGGAAAACATGTATTTGTCTGGTTAGTGGTGAAAGATGGTGCTTAACCTGGTTCTCTTGACCACAGTCCTGTTTTCATATTTTTCAATGTAGTTTATTTCATATTTTAGGTAATTGGTCATCATTACTATGCTAACTCAGCACAGTACAAAAATCCAGCATCTTAGCAATTGTAAACCTTATGTGTACATAAGGTTTCATACTTTCCATCAAATTTGAGGCTTTCTAAAACCTGCACAATTTTATCTGTTTGGGATTTTGTGCTTGAGGCTTTTGATGGCTCTAGAATACAAGCTCTTGCTAAAGCCATAAGGATAAAAACATGAATATAATTTGTTTATAATGTACTATATAGCTGAGGTATTGATAGTTATTTTATGTTCCTAGACCTAAATAATCAAAAGTTGTATGACAACATATCAGGAATATTAGAAGGGATTCCTACATTGATAAAAAAGTGACTATTTTAGACTCAGATAACTTCTGAAATCTTCCAACTCTAAGATTGCAAATCTACAAGAAGTTATACTTACAATTTTCTTTAATCAATCCTTCAATAAAACTTGCATTAATGAATTTTTAAAGCATTTTCCAAGGATTAAGTTGACTATTGATTTGGATTTCTAATAGAAGTTTGTATACTTCAAATATTTAATCTCCATTTATTTTCCTGACTTAGAAGCATTAATGGATCCTGATACAGGGTGGAGCAAACTTCTACTTCTACAGTAAATCAATAATAAACCCATTACAGAGATCCTTTTTTTATGTCTTTCAATTTAATTCTGAAATTTGCTATTTAATGATTATCCTTGTATCATAGAAGAGGTATATGTCAACTCAAGGGCTAATTTACACAACCACCAACAAGCCAAGTATTAAATACTACTTGAAAACACCCTTGCGTTATCATCAAACTAATACATACTTATTAATTGCCTTTATTAATGTATTTTCATCAGTCATTTTCTAATGCTATTGTTCAGTATTCTTGGAAGTTATTTAATCCACTTTTAAAACTTAGGCACTTTCCTTCAATTTGAAAAGCCAAATGAGAAGAAAAATGTTTCTCTCAAATAAAAACAAGATATTTTCTTATTCAGAAAGCACATTATAAAGATGCATATAACAATATTAACAATTGGAGAAAGGGCTATAGTCTCATTATCAAATTATTGCATATATACTGCATTGACATTATCACTAAATTGGCAGTTCTAAGATACTTAAAAGGGTGAGATCACTATGATAATTTCACATAGGTTGCTAGCAAAAATAGAGAATGATATTTTCATCTCAACTTCCTTCAAAGACTCAAGTAGTAAAGACAGTGCTAAATTGGAAAAAAAAAAAAAAACCCAAAATCGCAAGTATATTGCAGATGCATCTTTCCTTTCAAATGTTGTTTGCCAAAACTAATCAGGTTTATCTAAAATATTTGACATGGTAACTAACTTGTTTACTGAGTAGTAAGTTATGCAACTGGAGTCACTAATAAAGGAAGAATATTTTCACCACCGACAACACCTAAGAAAACAATGTAAAAGTTAGAAAATCACAGTCCAACACTTAGCACTTCAGTTGACCCAGAGTAGGTGCTCACTATGTATTAGTTGAATAAAGAAATAAATGAATCAATTAAATAATGTATTGGACTTTTTGATTAATCAAAAAATAGCTGACATTCCACTCTATCTTTCAATAGCATATCAATGTCACTTCTAATTCACGGCCGTATTTATTTTTAGAGCGTTTCCTACATAAAAGGCTTCTCACTATGTGTAGAGTGGACATAAGAATATTAATAAATAAGACTCAGTTCTTAACCTGAAGGAGCTTATAGAATAGCATTTTTTTTTCTTTCATAGGATTTAATGAATCTTAAAAAGAACTCAAATTCTATTGTAAAAAAATAAATAACAGCTGTAATTGCAGGGTAGAGATTCTGGACCTATGAGTTTGAGGCGTATTTCTTTTGTGAGTCCACTGCTATCAAATAGAATATTCCGTATTTGCTTTGAAATGAGAACCTTCACTACATTGCCCACATTTGGAAATCTCATTTGCATATGGGGCCGCCTGGTTTCCAATGGCCAGATGGATCCTGACTAGGTGCCAAGTAATGTTTAGGGCCCATGAAATTCATTGCTACTATTACCTCTGGCATGGTTTTAGGGGAAAAAAAATCCTTGCCCAAAAATAAACCTCATCTCCTGCTGTTATTTGGCCTCATAAACTACCAATGTGAAGTTTTGAGTGTCTGATCTGAATGAATGAGGAGACCAATGAACTCTAAGGTTTTTTCCTGCTTCATATTTTGAGGCACAAATGCTTCCCTACTTATTTATTGTCTAATTTATTCTGCTTGCATAAAACCACAGGTATACTCCTATTTTCTAACTAGCCCTCTTCTAATTAGGCCCTATACATTGATGTTGGCTTTCATGTGAATGACTCACTTTACTAGGGCTAGATTCGTATCATTGTTCAAAAGCACGCACTGCTAGCTTCACAGTGGTGTGATTATGGGCCTCAAATATATCTCTGTACATGTAGAAGCACTTTAAAATCTGAACACCACTTCCCGGACACACAAACACAAATATACACAAAGACGCCTATGCACATTATTTCTTATCTGAGTTAATCAAATGTAAAAGGGTTGACTAGGAACTAAATTCAACATTATGGGAGGAATTTCTGGCCTTTGGAACACAAAAAAGACTGCTTATTCACATGAGAAGCAGAGTGAATACCCAGAAAATTAAATTTCAAGCAACGGTTCACCCATTACCATTGTTAGTCTTGAACCTTTGTTTCATATTTCCTTTGTATTCTTCCTGGGTTATTTTCTCACTTGTGATGAAAATAAACATATAAACAGGGAATACAGATACAATGTAATATTTTTCGAATGTTTTCAATTAAGCAGCAGCTGCTGTTACCAAGCTATCATCTCTGTTGCTATGGGGGTGTGTGTGTGCGTACGTGTGTGTGTGTGTGTGTGTGTGAGTGCAGGGCTGGTTACTTTAACACACTCATGCCATCACTAGAGCTGTTATACAGCATCTCTGTTAATATTGTTAATCTAACAGGGCTCTGAAAGTAGTGACATCTTCTCTATTAAATCTACCTGCGGTTGATAGCTCAAGGTCTCTTCCTCTGAAATGAGTTAAGATGCCCAAAATGTAGATAAGATTTATAGAACAAAGAGAATCCAAGGGTTAAGCATCCTGTTGGCATTTTAAGACCCACTGAATTGGCTATGCTTCCTCAGTTTCCCCAGTATAACTAAGAACAACCGAGTCAGAAGGTACCTAAATTAAAGGGAGTACCAGCCTCCCAGCACTCAGTGCGTGGAGAGCTGGCACTCCATGTACACAAGGACACCCTTCAGTGACAAACCACTCAGGGAACAAAGTTCAAGAGCTAAATCTCATAGATCCAGCTCCTGCTATCATGGCTGGCATAACAGGAATGTTAGAAAGGGTCTTTGCTGAGTGAATGAAGCCATTCAATGGGTATCTGCTTGTTCCCCAGCTTCTCAGTTTCTTTGAAAAGGGAAGTATAGTAATTTCCCCCCCCAATCTCAAGCCCTTGTCCCCTCATCTATGCCTTTAAATTCCAAAGTAGCAAATTACTACATTCATGAATGGGTAAACTTTTCCTTTGGTCTGGGCTTATTTTTCATCCTCAAATCCCTCAACTTATTTCAAAATCCACAGAGGGGTATCTCTTGTTTATCCCACAGTGATGTGAATCTCCCCCTGGGCTTTGAGGAAACTTCTCAAATATTTTGGCTTTGATACCTGTGACCTGCTTTTTCCTATCCTTCAGCTGAACAAATTAACTAAGATAAAGCTTTACATACACTGTTGGGAAAAATAGCATGATAGATTTTATACTGGATGTCATTATACTATTAAGTGACTTCTCACTGAGAACAGGAGTTATATCTTATTCTTCTTTCTATGTCCTGTGGTGTCTTGCATATAATAAATGCTCAATAAATACATTTATTATAAGAGATTGGAGAAGAGGCTTTAAAAGCCCATCCAGCCCTGTCTGTTCTACCTTTATCTGTAGCCACAGAGAATAATACTGCTCTGGGTTTCTTAGCCATGGTACCGGTTGTTTAAAAATAGCTCCTGTACACTTTCCAAAGTTTTCTTTCTGTTTCAAAGCACTTGAAGGCCCAATGTAATTTTATTTCCAGAATAAATCTTGTGCCTATGAATATTTTGTGGACAAATGGCCTTCCCTAAAGTGGTTATTGATAGAGCAGGGACTAGAACTTAGGTTTCCTGATCTTAAAGTGGGCCATGAGTGAGAAATAAACTTTTTTGGTGGGCAGACACATTGCTAGGGTTGTTCCTGAAGAATAACTGATAGCTTTTCCTGACTAATGTAGTTTTTTTCCACTATACTATTTTGTTATTTCTTCATAATACCTGTTTTTTTTTTTTTGTTGTTGTTGTTGTTAGCTCTATGCCTTCAATGTGCTTAATTTCAAGGTTCAGGATAGAATTTACTGAAGAGGAACATACACACACATGCATACATACCTATCTACATACATTTACATACAATCACACATTCCCTCCTATACAACAGATAATGTGCAGTGGAAAAGGAGTCCACTAGTCAAGCCTGGCCTTTTCTACGAGAGAAATGGAAAGCAAGTTCTTGATCACTGGTATCTTACCATAGGATTCAGCATATAACCTGTCATCCAGTAGGAAACAAGTAAATGTTTATTACAGGAAATGTGCATAAAAATGGGAGACTGAAGCTCTGCTGACAGCTGCCATTGCAGTGCAGAGGGGAGATACTACATTGAGGGTCAGGAAGCCTAAGTGTCATGTTCTGCCTTCCCATCAAATAACTGTGTGACTTTGAGCAAATTTCCAAAGCTTGTTAAGTTCCCATTTTTTTTTTTTTTTTTGCCTATAAAGGCAGAAGTTGAATTTGATGATCTCTGAAGCCTATCCTAGCTTTATCATTCTATCTCCAGTGAAGCTCATCTACTCCAGCTTATTTTTCACAAAATTGTATCCACTTGTGAAGCTGCTTGGTATGACTGGCATCATGCTTTCTTCACATTTCAAGGAATTTTCTACTTCCTCACTTTACTTAATAGACAATCTTTCTTGTTTGTGGCTGACTCTTGTTAGCTAGATGTCAAGCTTTTTCCTCAAGATTTTGGGATGATAAAATGTCTTTATCTCATACAACATGAAGATTTCTCCACTGGCAGGCGATTTCCATAACATAAATGAAGCTTCTAGTAATGTGATGTTTTCAGGTGCTGGCCACAAGGCCCAGCTAGTCATGGAGCAAGGCCACTGCTTCATGTGCACTAAAGTAAGTACTAAGAACCCCCACCTCCCACCTTTGTCTGCATTTCCATCTATATATGATTCTAGGTATAGAGGTTTAATGGTATGCTATCTTCAAAGGGCCATATTTCACGCTGATATGATACTATAGGAATAGAGAAAATGATTGAATGATTGCTTACTGATGTACCCCTTCTATGTACCAGACACTTTCATGATGAAATCCCTCAGCAGCTCTGGGAGGTGTTATTTCATCTTCCCAGGTGCTGAAATTAAAGGTCAGAATACTAGTCATTTGGCCAACCAAAATCTCTACTCTGTCTTGCCTCCTCACAGTTACAAAATTGCAGCAAGTCCCCATAATAATCATTCCTGGTAGTGGAGACTTGATTTTTAACACTTAGGAGTAATGCATTTTAGAAAGAGCAAAGCTCTGGACTTTAATAAAACAAATTCCTTTTTTATGGTTTGTTACCATTTATTGTAGCATTTTTTCAATATCATTTAAGAAGCTTTTTTTTTTTGACCAATATCAATATGACATTTAATATAACAAGATAAGCATTGCTTTTTGCAATCCAATAGGCCTAGCAATAACTTTCTTCCTAATCTGTAGGCACAGAGCTAAGACTAGAAGGAGTTCCTGTAGAAAAACTTTGGCACAATCCATGCTCTTATCTGTAGTACTCTGTTTTCTGAATGATCCTTTGATTTGGGGATCCAATCCCCATTCTTTTATTTTAAGGGCTACTGAAATGATGTGCTGGCCTCCCTCTACTTCAGATTTCTTAACCGTGGACCATGTTTCATTAACACGGTAGATTCTAGATGCTTTCTGTTTTAAAATTGAACATTACCTCTTGACACTTTGATGTGTGATGTTATTTGGTGGCTGATTAATGTGTCCCAGACATTTAATACAGGCCAGAAGCAGGTTAGAGTTAGTACTCAGCATCCTCCAAGAAGATGATCTTAAATTCTTGTCAATGTTGATGAAACATAAGTGCAAACAGGTCAGGTTAAATTTCTTAGCAGCAGAAAGACATTAAAAGAGGTTTTCGAAGTTACCTCACCTTTAATAAAATGAAGTCATCTTATATATTAATATATTAATATTACAGCCAGGTTTAAACTCTTGTAGACCAAGCTTTACTTAATAGTTAAATCAAATTGAATCTCAGATTTTATGAGTGATAAAACGACAATAAAATGGGTCTGGTCAGTAAAGATAATAACTTGATTCAGTACTTTGGATGTAAGTGTTTAAGGTTTCCATGATAAAACTGTAATTTTATACCCCAAAGTGTGTTAATAACATTAAGTGAGGTAATAGGCAAAGTGCATTGACAATGCAATACCCACAGGACCACAGTAATAGAAATAATTTATAATGTATCAGCAATAAAATCTTTAATGTTATCTCAATTCAGGCCAGGCACCATATCTGGGGTTTCAGATTACACATGTCCCCTTTCCTCCCCCTGCCACGGGCACAAGTGTTAACCTAAAATAATTAAGAAAATGGTTTTGAGAGTGCAGAAACCTTTCACAATTATGGACATAATGACTGTCCTATTAACTATTTCTACCCCGATCCATTTATGTTTGATTGATAGAACTTATTCCAAAGTTAATAAGTAAGCATTTCTAAAACTAATTTGTGAAAGTCATTTTAACTCATTCTTGGTTTTCTTTATTTCAAACAGGACCACATTCTAGTTTTTAAATTAGACAGAGAAATATTTTTCAAAAAACAAGACCCAGTTATCTGTATCACTGTACAAGTATTTTATTTTGTAAAATTTGAGCTCAACAGTTTTATGGTTCAGAAACAAATCCCACACATTTTATCTTTTAGGAATCACCCAAAAAAGAATATTTTCCTAATGATCTAAAAGTAATTTTATTGAGTGACTTTACTTGTTGTAACTAAAATCTGCCAGTGCATTTCAGTTGATAACTCCTTGCATGGGAACACACAGGAAAAAGTCTGTATTGAGAAGAGCTAATCTATAAAGCACGTATCATTTAATAGGACAATAGTTTTCTGCATGGTTTAAAATTACACTTACAAATAATATGGGGAAACTTGACATCCAGTTCCTATAATTTAATCCTGCTTTTCTGAGTCTATTCCAGATATTCATTTCATTGACTTGAAAAATCCATGGGGAAAGCTGAATATATCAAACTTGTGCATTCAAACTAACAATAGTAATGACAATGGTCATCATAACAGCCTGCATTTACTTAGTGTGTTAGGAGGCCAACTTTAAATGACATCTGAAACTAATTTCATAACAACTCCATCATTATCCCCATTTTATATGAGAGGGAACTGAGAGAAGGAGAAACTTAAATTACTGCTCCAAGCTCTCTGGGCAGTAGGTGGAAAACCACTAGTGGAATGAAATTGTCCAACTCCAGAGTTGATGATTTTGGGCCACCCATCACACTGCCAGGCTGTCTCTAACAAAGCTGTCCTTAATTCTTTGTGTAAAGATTTCTTTGGTTTTTCACATAAGGTTTCTGTACCTAAAGGTAACAGACATAGCTTTCATAGATGCCATTCTTAGCAGGAAATGCATAGCATCTCTGAATATTAGTTTGCCTGGTGATTATCTGCAAGGGGTGAAATGCACAGAAAGGACATGGAAGATCAGGGGAAGGTGTCCAGAAACTAATTTTATCAGCCTTCTTGCTTCCTTGTCCCTATGAAATTCTTTTACTACCAAGGGTTTTCAGGTACAACCCAAGTGCAGGGGCTGATCCTGTCTTGGGGTGTGGGAAGGGGCATCAGAAATACAAAGTCAATTGTTTAGATGGTTCAGCATTGAGTTCACTTTCCCAGAAATTATTCTCTGACCTTAGTAGGTCCTTCTCACCTTGCCATGTGCCCCAGTCCCAGGAGAGAAGACATATACTCATATCTTCAGATGCTAAATTTCTGCTTGGAGAGCAGGCAGAAATTTCTTCCTGGAACTCTGTTCAAAGAAGACAGCAGTTCTGTACTCTCATACATTTCCCTCCTCTCTGGAGGACTAGAATTCACTTCCTGGAACTCAGGACCAAAAACTTGCTGCCTATTGCAGTTGCAAGTGTCTCCAATTACTGCTTCTAGATTGCTTGGATGGATGTTTGCATATTGCCTGAAGAGGCAGTAATAATAATAATAATAATAATAATAACTTCTGTTTCTGAATTGATTTTATTCCAAGTCCTCTCCTTGATGGACTTTCCTCCTTAGTCTTTGGCAGGCCTTTTCTCTGGAAGGTGGAAGGGTGGGAGAGAGGAGGCTAATAGACTTCAGTTCCTATACAGAGAGTTACCTCAAAGGAGTCAAACAAACTAAGCTTTGGTCAGATGCATGGCTCAGATGTGGACCTGCCACTCACTTGCTGAGGGACCTTGGCAAGCTCTGAATCTCAGTTAGGGTATCCTTAACATAGGGATAATAGTACTCACCTTTGAGGGCTGCTTTGAGGTTGACATGTTTGGTGATTGGCAATGGGTGAGTACCCCATCACAGTGGCCCTGATCTTTTTGCTACGGTTTCCTGTTTTTCCCGGCCTGACCCGCTCTATTGGCAGCTGGGTTTTCAGAGGTTGTTGTAGAATGACACCCCTCACTAAAGAGATGGCGATTCTGGGCTCACTCCAGCATAGCCCTGGGATTCGGAATCTACAACCACACGACATGAAAGCTCACGCCATAAGACTCATTCATAAGGCTCATTATAATGAAACTATCAATATGGAAAACTAAAATGAACATAACATAACATATGATTCACAGGAGTTGCACCTTTTCAAGATGCTGAGAGGCCTGAAATGAAGCTCAAAGGCAAAAACCCTGTGTTGACTACGCTGTGGCCACCCAGCATTGATTCAAGCTTCTAGGAAACTCGTAAGCAAGTTTAGAGAGGATACTGTGTGGTTTCAGAACCGAAAACCTCTCACCGCACATCAATTGGATCTGACTATTGTCAGTCTCCATCTAATTTATCTTGCCTACAGATCCATCTACTGAGAAAACTTCACCCATCAGCCTGGGATACTTGCTCCAGCTTCTGAGCCCTCCAGATAGAAGGAGGAAGTTTGTCAGCAAACTCAGCATCACCATTTTGTGGGTTTCAGAGTGAAAACAGGTCAATGTCTTGCCAAGGTTGAGCTGAAACATCCAGGCTGCAGCTTACCCCTGTTCTATATTGTGGGGCACTTGTCAACAGGGCATTGGCTCAGATTCTCTGAATCAATAAGCTATGTGAATTCTCTGAAGAAAGCCCAGAAAACCTGTGATGAAAAGCATGGATTTTTGCTTTTGTGTTCATCTTTGTATTTATCTGCAGCCACTGAGCACAGTTGTACAGAGTGTCACTGCACAACATGAAGGCATAGCCTTCACATGGACTTTTTCTGTGAATGGTGCTCCATGGAGTTGGGCAGTGCACAGCCTGACCAATGGTACGTGGTGGTCCAGTTGGAGCTAGTTCCTGATACCCAACAGAGGTAGGGGCTTTGAAAGAAATTTTGAATGGCACTCCACTTCCTGATTGAGTAATCACTTACTGACCACTTGATACCAATAGTTGCTTAAATTCTACCTGAACCCTCTGTACATTTTTCATGTGCCAGCTCTATTTTGTCTTGATAATATCTGCCCCCTCTGGGTGGTTCCCTGCTGCTTCCAGGCCCACCTTACCGTACCGTAAGCCTCCCTCATTCTTGAGCCTACTTCTGTCATGAGATCTGAACTTATCTAGTGCACCTGACAATGCAGGTTGACAATAAACAGATTATTTTATGTCAGCATAAAGACAATAGACATATCACTCAAATAGCTATCTGCCCAAAGAAGAGACAGTCCAGGATTTCATGAATCTGAGAACATATTGTGTGTTCCAAACCGCAACGAGCTGTGAGGCAACATTATCTATAAAGATGAATGTTGCAGAATATAAACTTTTATTCAACTTTGATACCACCAAAGCTACTTGCAGGATCAGAATAATTTTCAGTTGAGGCTTTCTTTCCTCCCTCATTGTTTTTCTTCTTTGTTTTAACTTTTATATTTAAAATTCTAATCTATTAAATGTTTTTCCTACATATTTAGAAATAAAAATCTTTTTCAGTTCCAGTACATACCATCTGCATTCCAGCTCTGTATGTACATTTCACATTCTCACCGCTCTGGCTGTCTGCACCGATAGGCAACACAAGCTTGATCCGTGTCTTCAGGTGGCTCAGGCTAACTAAGAAAAAGTAATAATCTTATCTTCTCAGAGCCCCCAAATGCAAAAATAGCCTGGATGTTTATTGCACCAGGCTTTTAGGCACAGGAATATCAGAGGAAAGGAGAAAGTGGATTGTCACTTCCTTGGCTGGATGTGGTGGCTTCAAAGAAAGCAAGGAGTCATACATTAAAGGGAGTGTGGCTATACTCAGCCTTCCCTGGGAGGGTTTAAAGCTTCCACACGTAGGGCCTTATCAGTCTGGAAGGAGGATGCAGAAGATAAACATTAAAAATAAATGTCCCCCAAATCCCGATTGTCGTCTCTGCCTCCTGCTCCATGTCTGGTCAGCAACGTGTTAAGTGAATTGAAACTAGATCGGAGGGAGACAGTCACAACCTGGTTATCAGTGGCAGTAAATGGAAGATAATAGCCCCACTAGAGAGTTATGAAATGGCTTGTCTTTGAGCTGCCAAAGTGTTTAGTCTCTCTTTTATTATATTCACAGCAGTAATCCGATATGTCCTGACTTCTGTCATCTGTATGTAATGCTTATCAACTCTCTGTCAGTGATTCACCCTCTTGTCAGGGACAATTATTCCTCAAAGCGCCGAGGTTATGACTGAAGCAATATTATGACTGGAAAGAAAATATGAAAGGTGTAGCACATCGCAGCAAGCAATCTGGGGGCTGACGTCAAAGTAAAGGAAAACATTGTCGATCAAAGGAAAACCGAAGGCAAAGTTTTGTTCTCTGTGCTCTGGGCACAGCTGGCCTGGCTGAGGTCGGATGCCCAGAGGACCCCTCTCTGGAAGCCACCTTACAAATTCATGATGATGGCATGCGGCTACCTCTGCCCTCATGGCTGTGTTACCGTTTCCATATTCCACCTCCATTTATGCAGGCTTTAAGTAAGGTCATTAAAGTGTATTCTTGGTGAAGAAAGTTGAACCGAAATTGGCAAGCACAGGAGCTCTGCTTTTCTAACACAAGATAGATGCTTGCTGCCCTAGGTAACACCCATGGCATTAGAAGCCCTTTACTTACACTTGGGGCATATCATGAAGGATCCCTCATCACCCTTGAGAAGGCAGCAAGGGTGTGGTAGGGGTTAGAAGAAGCCAGAACAAAATTTAAATAATAGAGAGGAAGGGTAGCTCAGTGATCAAGAGAACTGAGGTTAAAATATCAAAAAAATTTAAAGTTTTAAAGTCTAGTAGAATTCGTTGTGAACTTTGCTTCTGATGCTTGGTAGTCGTGTGATCATGAACAAGCTACCTAATGCCTCTGAGCCTGACACCTTCTTATAGAGGTTAAAATAGTTCCTGGTAATACCTGTCTCATAGTGTGGTTGGAGACTAAAGTGATCATGAGCACAAAGTGGTTGAGTTAATGTGCAGTAGTTACTGTATGATAAATAGTAGTGTGTGACCAGAAATAGGATACCATTTAATCTCCTAGAGTCTCATTTCCTCAAGTGTAAATATTTCCAGATCCCCTGACATAAGCCAGAGCACTTAGATGAGGGTACAATAATAAAGATGTGTGCTTTGGTTCATGTTCCATTGGGCGCTGCTGTAAGCAGCAGCTTCCAGATCATTCTTGTGGATGCAGAGGTAGGAATGCCCTTGAGGATTGTGTTGAGTAAACTACCAAAATGAGGAGACCCAGTGGGGGCTAAGGCAGAGATAGCGCTTTCTTTTTGTTGTATTGGGACTTCTGTTTCTGTTGAGCAGTCAGCTTGTATTTTACTAAAATCTCCTGAGGATTGCCTAACTTTTCATGTGGTGCAATTGCATGACTGCTGCAGAATTCACAGCCAAACATGAGGCGTGTTCATCCACAGGGTTCATGTTCAAAATTTCTAGCAATCAGTAATTTAGCAGCATCTTGGCCTGAAAGCTAGAGCAGTATCTCTTAGCCTTGTTGCTAAACTGGGCAATCATTCTAAATTGTTGAAAGCTAGTGGTCTAGAAAAGGGACCTAGCAGCGTGAGTCCCCATTTCCATTTCCCTATATTGGGGGAAACAGGCATTTCCCCCAATATAGAAATATTTTGCTATTTTAACAACCAGTCTGGTTGTACTGGTGCAGACCTAATGACCACCAGTCCTGCCTATAGGAAAAGCATAAAATTCCATGACACACATTTTTATATTCATCTCCATTTTATGTTCTTAATCTCATTTTTTTCTTTTAAAATTTATTTGTAAATAATTATTTAAGGCTATATATGATATCATGCAAAATATTTAGAAAACGGAGATAATTAAAAGAGAAAAATCCTCTTTAAAAACTCTCACTAGTCTAAGATAACCACCATCAACTTCATGGAACATTTCTTTGTGCCTCCCTCCATATGTATAATAAATTTTTGTTCTTGATTTTTAATGAGAAGAAACTTTGAATTTTACCATAAGGCATGGAGATTGTGGTTGGTTTCAGATAGAAATTCTGTAGGATTTTTTTGAATATCAGTATTTTATGTCAGTAATTAATTTAACAGTTTTTCTTTTTTTAAATTAGGATAGAATGTGGAATTTTACAAAATAACTTTTTGGATTATGTCAAGATTGCCACATGGGATTTCTTTTGTAAAATTATGAAATATTTAACTTGGATCCCTAATTTTGAACCATCCTCACATTTATCTAATAAGTCCTGATTAATCAAGGTGTGATAATTAAAATGATGAATCTATTTTAGAAGTTTTATATGAAGGGCTCCTGCTGTCTTTAATACCAGGGTTGTGTTCACTTTGGAAAAAAGACATGAAGACATGGAAGGGTTTTGTTTTCTTGTGTCTGGACAAGTTCATTGGACATGACCATGATCTGAAGATCTGAAGTCCAGGACATAAAAGTTTGAGGTTAAAAAAGCAAACAAACAAAGGAACCAAAAAATCTTATGTTGAGCTTCACAGATGGAGCTCTGATTTTTTCACTATCTTTTTATGGTTATTGGAATATTTGTGTTCCTTTTTTTCTTTTCAGTGAAATTTTGGTATTTATTTTTTTCTACAAAGTCTTTTATTATGTCCACATTTCCATATTTTTTAGGACAGAATTACATCTGGCTGGCTCTTCTGGTAAAATGCTCTCAGTAACTGGGATTATTTTCTATTTCTTCTTATTGTTATTTGAAGTTTTCTCCTTTTCCTTGGCCAAAATGTGTCCTTTTAGTTGGTATTTTAAAAGAGGAAACAAACTATCTCTTGAGTTTTCCATTTAAACATTTTATTACTAATTCATTATTTTTCATATTATTACTATTTCCTCTTGCTTTCCTTAGATATCTAGTTGCTATCATTAAAGTGTTTTAAATCAAATACTGTGGGTTTTTTTTGTTTATTTATTTTTTTCCTGAATAATGAAAGCATTTAGGATGTGAAATTTACTCTAAATATGGGTGGAACTGCATCTTTCTTTAAAAATATGACTATTCTGTGTGTTATCATTATTTTCTAACTGCTATTTTTATTTCCACTGTCATCCAAGAATTATTTTTATTAAAGAATAACTTCTAATTTCTAAGTGGATGATGCATTTACTTTAACATTTGATACTAGTTTCTAGTAATTTTATTGTGTCTAGTGAATGTGACTAGGGCATATTCTACTTTGGAAATTTGTTAAGATTTTATTTTTGGATTGTAAGCAGTTGTAACTATCCCATTGCTTCTGGGAAAGCAACAGTAGAACTGATGATAATACAAAGAAAATTCAAACCATCCTTCTTATCACTGTTCTTATTTCTGTTATCTTGAGCTATGTTATGTTGTCCTTTAAGTGGGGAAGCCAGTTACTTCATCATCCTAATTGGCACACCTTTTGAGAGTGAAAAAAGACTGTTAATGATTCTTCTGGACAATAAGCTACACTGGGATACCCTGAACTGGGACATCGTAAAGTCACCCACCCAATAATCCCTCTTAATGCCTTCCTGAAATAATGTGGAACATTAACTAAATAACAAACCCTTTAGTCATCATTTGTTGTAAGGTTTAAATAACATTGAGATAGTATTTGTGATCTAACATATGATCTTTTGTAAGGAATCCATAAATGCTGGAAAAAAAAGCTTCTACTTTTTGGATGCATTTTATATATCACTGAAAGCAATTTCAGATATTTCAAATTGGAAAAGCTCCAATATTAATTGAATAATTAAAAGCCTTTGTATCTTCTGTATGGTTTGACTGATAAAATGTACAAAATGTCCAGTTCTGTGTCTGGTAAATGCTGATGTTACTTACTATATGTGAGACTTTCAGTAACATATAGGGGTGTATGTGTGTATGTGTGTGTATACACATATATTCATACATGAGGTCTGTCCAGAAAATATCTAGCAATGTAACCATTCTTATTATATTAACAATGGCTGGAAACTTTTGGAACAGACCTTGTATATCATAGTATGTAATATAGTATAGTGTATAGTATATACATTTGTATTTCCTTATGCAAAAAAATATACATTATGTACAATGCAATCAAAATATATCCAGTTATAGTCATTTTTATCTTGATATAATTTAAAATGTTAGATTGGCTGAGTTATGTTTATAAGATCATGGAATCTCATTTCATCCTTTACATGGTTTTAAATTCCAGTAAAATATACTTTTGGAACTAATTAAAAGAAGATTTATGTTTCAGTTATAGAAAACCTGTGTTCATTTTCCAGAAAGTAAAGTATTTAAGTGAGGTTTAAAAGGTATAATTCTCAAATAGTATTAAGCTATTAAATATAAAATGTTGGCCTTTAAAAATATGAAATTAAAAGTAGCTGAATAAACATAGATGGTGAAATAGCAGGAAATATGACATCAATGCCCTATTTCTTCTTCAAATAGCAGTCACAATATATCTTCAGATTTAGGCCTACTCTAAAACAAATTTTTGAAATAAACCAAGTTTCTTTTCTTAAACTGATACCCCTCTACCAAATGTTTATTATTTGTAAATGAATATTAATTTCACTTAGCAATCAGATATATGGCTTATTTTTTTATTGGATTTTCTAGGCCAAATTAGCAAAATATTCTAAGGGAATTCAAAAATTGTAAATACATGGTCAAGAGCTACCTGTCAAATAATTTAACATGAATGTATGTACACATTATATTGATGTACATATATACTTTGTATATAGTGAGGCTCACACATACTTATATAACTGTGCAATCGTTGTGTGCACCTTTCTACCTGCAATGCTATCGTTTTGCAAAGGCACAGGATGAATGTACTTTTTGCGGGGGGCAGATGGGGGTCAATCTGAGAAATTACTTGTAAAAACTAAAGAAGGGACAAAGGGACTGACTCTAATCATTAGATAAAGCATCTCAGGTGAGATTTCTCAAGTTTGATTAGTAATTTGAAGTAGTGCTATGAATACATACAGGCATGATGAGGAATACCCTTGGGGAGGTATAAACACTCTGGAGGATTTCAGAAGCACATTGAGCTGATGGCAGGCAATGCCAGGGGTTGCCTAGTCATTATTTTATTCCATCCCTTGGCTCTCTCTGAACACCAGGAAACAACAGCATTAAAACAAGGTTGATAGCAAAAAATGGTGCTCTGAATTCCTTCCTCCTTGACCACCTTACACCACTGAGCCCCATTTTTCAGTTTTCCGCAGCTCTAAAACTCTGCATGAACAGAAGCACTAACAATGAAGACTCCCTTCCTCCTGTAGATTATGATAGAGTCAGGGTTGGGGGACCTACAGCAGGTTTCTATGGCAATTGACTAATCCATGAGTAGTAGGTGATGGGGTGCTTCAGACTCCAGAATTCTATATCAAAAGATCTTTATCAGTCTTCTGTTCTGTGGCATGAGTCAATCGTGCAAGATCACTCATGATGGGTAAAAAAATCATTACAGACTGGTACAGGCATGTACCCTTGGCAAGAGAGTGTGCTTGGTACTTATGGATACCAACTGTTGCATATTCGTCAGCGTTCTATCAGAGAAAGAGAACCTAGATGTGTGTGTATGTGTATAGCAAGAGACTGAAAGAGAGAGAGAGAGAGAGAGAGAGAGAGAGAGAGAGAGAGATTTTAGTGCAAAGAACTGGTGTATGTCACGTGATCTAGGCAAATATGAAATCTGTAGGTAGCTAGAAACTTGAGCAGAAGCTGAGGCTGTGTCTATGGACCACGTTTTCCCCTTCTTCACGGCAACCTGGTTTTGCTTTTAAGATCTTTCAATTGATTGGATGAAGCCCACCCAGCTTATCTTTTGAGGATAATCTCTTCTATTTAGTCAACTGATTGAGATGTTTAATCACACCTACAAAATACCCCCAAAGCAATAACTAATTTAGTGTTTGACTGAATAATTTGGTGTTATAGCTTAGCCAAGATGGCATGTAAAACTAACTATCACACAACCACAAGTATTCTGAGGTCCATTCGTTAGCATGTTTTGGGATTGTCCTCAAAATATGTGACTGACATCAATTCTGCTGTCAGGAAATGAAGAGTTGGCTTTTATTTATTTATTTATTTATTTATTTATTGAGTCACATTGCTTGTAAAGGTGGAGTGAAAAGTCTCATAAAACTTTCTGATGAAACCACAGGAATCTATGCAG
>VSMD01109875.1:0-29862 GCA_008750895.1 Mirza zaza
CAGCCTGAGCAAGAGCGAGACCCCATCTCTACTATAAATAGAAAGAAATTAATTGGCCAACTAATATATATAGAAAAAATGAGCCGGGCATGGTGGCACATGCCTGTAGTCCCAGCTACTTGGGAGGCTGAGGCAGCAGGATTGCTTGAGCCCAGGAGTTTGAGGTTGCTGTGAGCTAGGCTGACGCCATGGCACTCACTCTAGCCTGGGCAACAAAGTGAGACTCTGTCTCAAAAAAAAAAAAAAAAAAAAAAAAAAATCTAGTGCAGAATTTTCTAAAATGCAAAGAAAAGTTATTCCAAAAAATGAATTCATAGAACTCTTTAAGCAAAGCTAAGCATTTTCCTGTTCTGTGGGACTCTGCAGATCCTTTATGAATAATGTGACTCTCTAAAAGCAGTCCTTCACAAACTTTAACCAGCAAACACTTTTTTCAATATTCCCCTACTCCTGTAACAATGGTTGGGGGATATTTACACTAAAAGTTTATATAACTAATTATATTATTAATAAGGAATTATGTGACTTAATATTTATTTAGCCACAAGTTTAAAAAAGTAATTATCACGCAAATAACATGGGTTAGAGGACATCCTGAGAATTATTTTGAAGAAACATAAATCTCAAAAGGGAATGCATTTTAATTAAACTTTAGATAAAGCCAGTATTCCAGATATTTTATATCCACATTTAATATATATTTAAATAATCATTTCATAATACTTGTATTGGTCTCACAACAAAATTGATCATACAACACTAATCTATTGAATGAAGGTATAATTTCCCATAGATTTTTTAAATGATTTAAAATACTAAAATAAGCCAAAATTATTTCTTCATCAGTATCAGAAAAAGAGAACCAGATATAGGAAAATATTTTAAACTGCACCTAAAATTGTAAAAGGTGACATCTTTACCTGGGATTTCCCCTTAGTGCAGCATGATGTAGAGCATTAAATCCATTATTGTTTGTGATGGTAACATCTGCTCCAGCTTCCAAAAGAACTGCCAGGATATCATCACGTTTCTTACTTATTGCATCATGAAGAGGGGTATCACCTTCAGAATCCTTTTTTTTAAAAGTTTAAAGAGACTTTCATTAGTTCTTCTTCAATCAATCATCACACATAATAGTAATACTTATATTGAACTACTGAACAAACAAAAAGAAACAAAGGCCATATCCAACACATCAATAAAAGAGCATGCTGTGTGTTAAATATAAAATGCAGGCAAGAAACATTAGCCACATTATAGTAAGTAAAGTCATACTCAAATATAGATGAGAACACAATAAACATGCTGAAGCTTTATAAAGAAAAAGAAAATCAGGCTGCAATTAGCTATGTTCATGCCATTGCACTGCAACCTGAGCAACAGAGAGACAAAGAAAAGGAAGAGAAGGAAGAAAGGGAAGAAAGGGAGGGAAGGAGAAGGGAAAAGAAGGGGAAAGGAGGGAAATCAAAGAAGTAGCCTCAAATATAATTCAACTAATGACAAAAATTAATGAGGTAAAAAGCTGTCCCCAAAATTTATTGAATTCAAAATCGCTCGCTACACCATATCCTTACCATTAACTGTTGTACCCTGAAATTCCATACCAAACCTACACCTGTCTCAGGCCCCATAACAATGAATTAGAAGTTAGTGATTTTCAACCTTAGCTGCTCATTAGAATCTGCTGGGGAGCTCTTAAAAAACCTGAGGCTCAGGCTGTTCACTGTGACCCCACTAAATCTGTGGAGGTGACAGCCAGCATTAGTAATTTTTCAAACTCTACAGCTGAATATATTGCGCAGTCACAAGTAAGAACCCTTAACCTAAGTGTTTTCAAAGAGTAGGAAAGTGGCCATTTAGCTCAAGGTAAAAACAACTATAAATGAAAATTTAGCAGTCTCAGTCTACCTTTTATTCAAGCTGACTACTATTTACATTAATCAACTGATTTAGGAATAAGTTGTTGTTCATTATCTATCATCTGCATACATGAGTGATTTCAACCTCATTCATTTCATAGTTTCATAGATGCTATTCTCAGTAAAGTCATATACAGCCTACCCTATGGCACATCTTAGAGTTGTCAAATACAGCTTCCCACCTGTTTTTGTAAATTAAGTTTTATTTGAACATGGCCACACCCATTCATTTATTTACTATAATATCTATGGCTGCTTTCATTCTGCAATGACAGAGTTGAATAGCTGTAACAGAAACTATATGCAAGCCTACACTATTATCTGTGCCCTTTACAGAATATGTTTGCTAATCCCTGGAACATTCACCTACCTAAGATATTCCTAACCCAAGTTCAACAAAACCATCCACTTTCTATCTTCCAATATCTGGTGGAACTAAAAATTCAGTCTTCAACTTGAGAGGGGCTCTTCACATGATTGGAATACCCTTCTACAGATCCCTGGTCTGTTCTGCTTTCTGGTCCCCACAGTAGCCATTCCAAACTTGTATTACTCTTCTCAGTTACCCTTTCCTACCCTGCTACCCGATCCCACTTACCCACTCAACAGATGACCTTGTCTCCCATTTCAGACAAAAAAATGTCAGCAAGTATAAATTCCCTCCCCTTCAACAGATTAACACTACCTCCAATTCCTCCCTCATCCTTCAATCCTGCCCCTCCTATTATAAGGCCACATCCTAGTCATCGTCAGTTCCCAAATGGCTGCACTTCAGAAACATTACTTTCTAATAACCATTTGGCCGAAAAAAATCTCCTATTCTTCCAGTTCACCTCAAGCCCCAATTCCCACTACTCCTGTTCTTTATTACTTCTCTGAGATTTATTCAATCCAGCAAGTAATTCTTGGATGCTGTGAATTATCTAAACTACAAGCAGCTTAAGATTCTAACATTCCCTCCCCTTTTAAAAACTCATTATTGAGTTTTTGATTTAAACAAAGTATGCTTTACATATTCAAAGTGTTTTAGGGATCAGTCTTATTTAAAAATAATGGTATTTTCTGGAGATAGTATAGGTTGTTAGAAAATAAAAATAATAATAACATGCTATCTAAAGCCTATTCTGTTAAGGAACCCCAAAAGTTAGCAAATTATGTTCATGTACTATTTTATTTTGCTATGAAATTATCAAGTATTCATACCAAAAGTTTTTGTTGAGACAGAGTCTCGCTCTGTTGCCTGGGCTAGAGCGCCGTGCATCAGCCTAGCTCATAGAAACCTCAAACTCCTGGACTCAAGCAATCCTCCTGCCTCAGCCTCCTGAGTAGCTGGGACTACAGGCATGCGCCACCATGCCCGGCTAATTTTTTCTGTATATGTTTAGTTGCCCAACTAATTTATTTCTATTTTTAATAGAGACAGGGTCTCGCTCTTGCTCAGGCTGGTTTCAAACTCCTGACCTTAAGCGATCCACCCGCCTGGGCCTCCCAGAGTGCTTGGATTACAGGCGTGAGCCGCTGCACCCAGCCCGTACCAAATTTTAACATGGCAGGTACACAAAAGGCAGGTTACTTAGTAACCAAACTAAGCAGATAATAGACACACACTGCATTTCCCTTACATATGGTGTAATTCATCTGATTCCTAAAACTGTGGATGGGAAGAATCATTTCTTGGGCCATCTTGCTTCAAAAATTAGGTCCTACTGTAAATCAACTCTAAAATCCTATATACGTTACAAAACAGAAAATCTTTCAAGACTAGACTAATGACTATTCCAAGACTCTAAGATAAATTAAGCTTAATTAAAATAATTTAAATATTCATGAAGTAATTATTTTGAAATACAGCCCATTTTACCTCTTGAAGCTGAAGTTCACAGTCATGATTAATAAATTTAAATCAATTCATAAGCTGATATTTTTGCAAGATAGTCCCCACTCCCACTCCTCAATCTAAACCCAATCTATTGACATTTTCTTAAAAAGGGCTTTTTAAAGAAAGAATAGCTGCCAATTTTATAACATTCTATACCTTTGGTATCAGTTACTATGACCATTTGTACAGAAAAGAATTGAGAGGCTGGGTGCAGTAGCTCACACCTGCAGTCCCAGCACTATGAGAGGCCAAGGCAATAGGATCTTTTGAGGCCAGGAATTGGAGAACAGCCTGGGCAACATAGTGAGATCCTGTCACTACAAAAAAAAATCTTTTTAAAAAAATTGGCTGGACAGGAAGCAGCGCCAATGAACAAGCCGTGCAGTGAGGGCCCCTGGCCTGCCCCCAAAAGGCCCATTTCCCTCCCCAATAAAAGAGATTTGTGTGTCAAAAAAAAAAAAAAGTTGGCTGGGCATGGTGGTGTGCATTTATGGTCCCAGCTACTCAGGAGGCTGAAGCAGAAGGATCATTTGAGTCCAGAAATTCGAGGCTGAAATGAGCTATGATCATGCCACTGAACTCCAACCTGGGTGACAGAGTGAGACCCTGTCTCTAAAAAAAAATAATAATAATAATTAAATAAAAGAATTGATAAAGGAATGCATACCACAGAACCTAATGCTTCCCTTTAATAGGATCCTAGCAATACCTGCAGAATATTTCTTTAAAGGCTTTACCTGGAGACTGGGATGACAGCCAAAGTCCAATAAAGTCTTCACGACTTGAAGATGACCTTTATTGACAGCAATATGAAGTGGTGTCTGTCGGCGCTTGTTGCGTGCATTCAAATCAGCACTGCCTCGGTGTAGTACTTCTATAACAGCACCTTCATCTCCAAAAGCTGCATGGTGAACTGCTCTATCACCATCTTTATCCTAAATATCAGCATTTAAATCTGAATTAGTCAATGTTACAAAGAAAAGTAAAACTTAAAACTATACTAATATACCAAAAATAATAATACACCAGATTAATTTGAGAAAAGGAAACACAGGGTGGAGCCAACAATATAACTAAAAACTGACCAGTACAGTGATTAACTTTAAAGACAGACCTAGACCAATACATTATATTATACATATGTATCAGTCCGATAGTTATATCATCAATCCTTCAGTGCTCCTCAATTATTTGTCATGATGCTAAGCCAATATTAGGAAAATGTTAAATTATACAACTATATAAATTTTTTTGCCATTTAAAAAATTTTACAAAGACTTTTTAATGACATAAAAATTACACTACTGCTAGCTGCATGATTTTAAAAAAAAAGCTTGCCAGTGTGATCTAAATTAGCTTTAAGAAGAAATATATCGACATGTTAACATTGGTTATCTCTAAGTGGTGAGCATATACTTTTCTATATATTTGAGAACAGAAAAAAAATTAAGTCACACCATTAAAAGATAAAAATGAAGCATAAACCACAAAAAAATTCCAAAACTATTTCAGAAGAATCAAATAGTTTTGCCTCACTTCCCATAATAGACATATTTCTGAAGAGATGAGAGAACAGGAAAGATCCAATTGCTTAAACTTTTTTAAAGTTAAGAAACTACTTCAGGCCGGGCAAGGTGGCTCACGCCTTTGTAATCCTAGCACTCTGGGAGGCCGAGACAGAAGGATTGCTTGAGCTCAGGAGTTCCAGACCAGCCAGAGCAAGAGTGAAACCCCATCTCTACTATAAATAGAAAGAAATTAGCCAAACAACTAAAAATAGAAAAAATTAGCCAGGCACAGTGGTGCGTGCCTGTAGTCCCAGCTGCCCAGGAGGCTGAGGCAAGAGGATCGTTTGAGCCCAGGAGTTTGAGGTTGCTGGGAGCTAGGCTGATGCCATGGCACTCTAGCCCAGGCAACAGAGCAAGACTCTTTCTCAAAAAAAAAAGAAGTAACACAGATAAATATTGTGACTAAATACATTTAAAATAAATAGTTCATTCAAAACAGTTACAGAATTCAAAGTAGTTTTTGGCCTTTGCATATTTTCTCAAACTTATATTAAAGGTAACATCATTCATGTAGAAATCTACAACAGTTTGACAACCATTGTCAAAAAGGTAGGAAACTACAATGCAGGGAAACTTTTACCTTACTAATATTTTCAGCTGAATCGGATTAGTTTTTGTTACCTATCAATCTTTTTTTTTTCCGCCCCTCCCCCCACCTATCAATCTTGAGAATAAAGAAACTAGTAAAGTACTCTTGTACCTCTTAGCAGCATTATATATGTAAACATTCCAGAAAAACACATGTCTTATAAAAACAGAACAAAAATAGATATATATGCATGTACATATAAAATTAATCTCTCTAGTAACACACATAAATATTTCGGAATCTTCGCATTAAAAAGATCTTCCTAACCTCCAATCTGGATTTTTTGGTTACAATTTTTAACCATATCTTGTGGTTCAACTATCACTAAAATAGGAGGCATCAATCCACTAACACTCACTGAATAAAAACAAGAACTATTTATGAAGTACATCATACACTTATTGTTGTTAGAAAACCACTACTGAAACACTTTTATGCAGGTTCTGTCAATAATATAAAGACAACCACTAAAAAATTAAAAACCCTGACATATATGTTAATCAAAAGGAAATACATAAGAATAATATGAAGATTATGGAAAATACACACATTAGAAAATTACTATTAAAATTAGATTCATTTTCAAGTTTCTCTTCTAAATTAGAAAAATGATAGTAGTTGCACCGATACCTCAACTTACACGTTTTGTTTCTTTTCTCTGAATCCATCTTAAGAACTCCAAATAAACCTAAAACATAGCTCATTGGCCGGGCGCGGTGGCTCACGCCTGTAATCCTAGCTCTCTGGGAGGCCGGGGTGGGCGGATCGTTTGAGCTCGGGAGTTCGAGACCAGCCTGAGCAAGAGCGAGACCCCATCTCTACTATAAATAGAAAGAAATTAATTGGCCAACTAAAATATATATAGAAAAAATTAGCCGGGCATGGTGGCACATGCCTGTAGTCCCAGCTACTTGGGAGGCTGAGGCAGCAGGATTGCTTGAGCCCAGGAGTTTGAGGTTGCTGTGAGCTAAGCTGACGCCATGGCACTCACTCTAGCCTGGGCAATAAAGTGAAACTCTGTCTCAAAAAAAAAAAAAAAAAAACATAGCTCATTAGTCTGTCTCTGTTACTTGTATCAAGTGAGAATTTTAAGGAACAAGCTGACCTTTACAAAGTTATCTCAAAGAATTTATGAAGGGGTCTCAAACTGAATCTAAAACAATCTTGGTTCTTCGTAACCTCCTGCCCCCTTCTCTATTCTCAATCCACTAAAATCCGCACTTGTGACAGTCTTCCCTATCCCAGCTGACAGAACCATAGACCACACGGTCAACAAAATAGTATCTGTAAGTCGCATTCATCTGCTTCCTCTTGATGAGCCCCTATGTGGAATCACCAAATTCTACAGCTTTTACTCCTCAATTTATACTCAAATATATTCTGTCTTCTCCAACTCCACTACTAAGCAACTTAGGACTTCATTATCACCTAAACTATTAATCTGCCTCATTTTATTCTTACCCCAATCTATTCTTCACAATAAAAACAGAATTCTCTGTAAAACACAAATTTTGTGCTTAAACCTCTTCAATGTCTCTCCGTCATGTAAAAAAACAAACTTGTTTCGAGACCTACCTCTGTGGACCATTCTAGCCTCATCTGCTGTCCCAGTCCCCTCAGATTTCAGACTCTGATTTATCAGCTTTTTGCATGCTATATATTTTCATATGCTACTCTCTAGACCTGGAGTGCTCTTCCTCATCACTTGTTGGATTGGAAACTAGATATCATAAAACTCAGCACAGGCATCACCTCATCACCTCTCTTGTGAAATTTCTCCTGACTCTCACAAAATTAATTTCTCTCTCCTTCTCTTATGCCACTTCTCACACTACAGTATAATTATTAGTTTCCAAGTCTGTCTTTTTTACTTGTCTGTGAGCTTCTTGAGAGCTATGACTGTGTCTTAATCATCTTTATTCCCAGAGCCTGGCACAGAGTCTATTAACTAGTAAGAACAAAATGGATGTTGAATTGAATCCTTAATATGCCTTAATAATCATTTTTTAACATTTTTATTGCAGTAAAATACATAAAACTTACCATCTTAACCATTTTTAAATGTATAGTTCAGTGATATTAAGTACATTTACAGTGATGTGCAACCATCACCACCATCTATCCCCAGAACTCTTTTCATCTTGCAAAACCGTAACTATACCCATTAAAAATAACTCCCTATTCTCCCCAATCCTCTAGCAACCACCACTCATTCTACTTTCTGTCTCTGTGCTTTTGACTTGTACAGTTACTTCATTCGTGTACATAGAATCATACATTATTTACATTTTTGATTGGCTTAGTTCACTTAACGTAATAGCCTCAGGCATCATCCATCGTGCAGTATGTGTCAGAATTTCTTTCCTTTTTAAGGCTTAATGATATTCCATTATAAATATACACTATGTTTCACTAATCCATTCTTTTATCATGGAAGCACTTGGGTTGTTTCCATGTTTTAGCTGTTAGGAATAATGTTTCAATGAACATAGGTGTACAAATAACTCTTCAAGACTCTCCTTTCAATTCTCTGGGGTAAATACTCAAAAATGGAATTGCTAGATGGTACAGTAATTCGATTTTTTTCTTTTCTGAGACAAGGTCTTACTCTGTCACACAGGCTGGAGTGCAATGGCATGATCACAGTTCACTATGTAACCTCCTCAGCTCAAACAATCCTGCCACTTGAGCATCCCAAGTAACTAGGACTACAGGCACATTCCAGTATGCCCAGCTAATTTTTTAAAAATTTTTGTAGAGATGTGCTCTATGTTTCCCAGCCTGCTCTCAAACTCCTGGGCCCAAGCGATCCTCCTGCCACAGCCTCCCAAAGCCCTGCGATTACAGGCATGAACCACCATGCCCGGCCCATTTTAAATCTTTTGAGAAACTGCATACAGTTTCAGCAGTGGCTACACCACTTACATTCCTACCAATAGTGGAAAGGGTTCCAATTTCTACATATCCTCAAGAACCCATTATTTTCTGGTTTTTGATAGTAGCCATCGTAATATTGGTGAGAGGTTTCTCACTGTGGTTTTGTTTGTATTCCCATAATGATTAATGATGTTGAGCATCTTTTCATGTGCTTAGTAGTCATTCACATATATTCTTTGCAAAAATATCTATTCAAGTCATCCAAGTCAAATGGATCATTTGGGGGTTTTTGTTGAGTTTTAAGAGTTCTCTATATATTTTGGATATTAATCCCTTAGCAGATATATGATTTGTAAATATTTTCTCCTATTCTGTAAGTTGTCTT
The DNA here is from genome assembly GCA_008750895.1 of Mirza zaza. NCBI lineage: Eukaryota > Metazoa > Chordata > Mammalia > Primates > Cheirogaleidae > Mirza > Mirza zaza. Next base: position 9,218 of record VSMD01109875.1, read on the forward strand.
TTCCCTCTATTGATAGTATCCTTGGTTGCAGCTTTTAATTTTCATTAAGTCCAATTTGTCTATTTTTCTCTTATTGCCTGTGCCTTTGGTGTCATATCCCAGAAATCACTGCCAAATCCAATATGATCAAGTTTTTCCCCACTTTTCTTCCAAAAGGACTACAGTTTTATATCTTATATTTAGGTCTTAGATGCATTTTGAGTTAACTTTTATATAGGATGTTAGGTAGGGGTCCAATTTCATTTTTTTACATGTAAATATCTAGTTGTCCCAGTACCATTTGTTGAAAAGACCATTTTTTCCCCTTAAACTATCTTGGAGCCTTGTCAAAAATCAATAAACCGGGGGGGCGGGGGGGTATGAGCAATATATATAACCTTAACACTTGCACCCCCATAATATGCTCAAAAAAAATTTCAGATTCTAAAAAAAAAAAAAAAAAAAAATCAATAAACCTTAAGGGCAAGGGTTTATTTCTGTACTCTCAATTGTATTCTATGAAGTCTACCTTTATGTCAGTAAAACACTATCTTGATTACTGTTACCAGGTGGTAAGTCCTGAAACACAAAGTATGAGTCCTCCAACTTTGTTCTTTTTCAAGATTGTTTTGGCTGTTTGGGGGTCTCCTGAGATTCCATATGAATTCTAGGATGGATTTTTCTATTTCTGCAAAAAACATTGTTGAGATTTTCATAAAGATTGCACTGAATATGTACATCACTTTGGGTAGCATCACATGTTTACAATATTAAATTTTCTAATCCATGCACATGGGAGGTGCTTCTAGTTGTTTCTATCTTCTGTAATTTCTTTCAGCAATATTTTGATAGTTTTCAAAACACAAGTCCTTTACTTCCTTGGTTAAATTCATTCCAAAGTATTTCATTACATTTGATGCTATTGTAAATGCAGTTGTCTTAATTTCCTTTCAGGTCATTAATTGTTAGCATTAAGACATACAACTAGTTCTGTGTTTTGATTCTGTATTCTGCTAAATTGCTAGATTTGTTCATAGTTCTAAAAGTTTTTTGGTGGAATCTTTAGGTTTTCTGCATATAAGATCATATCATCTGTAAGCACAAATAATTATTTTCCTTTCCAATCTGGATGTCTTTTATTTCTTTTCTTGCCTTATTGCTCTGGCTAGAACTTTCAGTACTGTGTTGAATAGAAGTGGCAAAAAAGCATCCTTATCCTATTCCTGATCTTAGAAGAAAAGTTTTCAGTCTTTCACCATTCAGTATGATATATATTGTGGGTTTCTCATATATGTCTTTATTATGTTGAGGTATTCCCTACTATTCCAAGTTTGTTGAGTGCTTTTATCATGAAAGGGTGTTCAATTGTGTCAAAAGCCTTTTCTGCATCAATTGAGATGATCATACAGGTTTTCTCCCCTTTCATTGTATTAGTGTGGTGTATTACATTTTCCTATATCAAATATCTTTACATTTCAGGATTAAATCTTTTGTTCATGATGTATAATCCTTTTAACAAGATGCTCAATTTGGTTTACTAGTATTTTGTTGAGGATTTTTGCATCGATGCTCATAAAGGATATTGGTCTGTATTTTTCTTTTCCTGTAGAGTCTTTTTAGGGCTTTGTACTGGTCTGGCCAGCTTCACAAAAGGAGTTAGGAAGTGTCCACTCCTCTTCCATTTTTTTAAAAAAGTTTGAGAAAGACTGGTGTTAATTCTTTTTCCCATGTTTGGCAGAATTCCCCAGTAAAATCATAAGGTCTAGGGCTTTTCTTAGTTGGGAAAATTCTAATTATTGATTCAATCTCCTTACTAGTTGCAGACCTATTCAGATTTCCTATTTATTCATGATTCATTCTTGGCTGGTTTTGTGTTTCCAGGAATTATCCATTTCATCTAGGTTATCCAATTTGTTGGCATACAAGTATTCATACTACTCTTTTGTAATCCTTTTTATTTCTGTAGAATCAGGTTTCCCAGTTGGGTTTCTTATTTTAGTAATCTGAGTTTTCTCTTTTTTTTTCTTAGATCATCTAGTTTGTCAATTTTCTTAATCTTTTAAATAACCAACTTTTGGTTTTATTGATTTTTCTCTAATGTCTTTCTAGTCACTATTTCATTTATTTCTAATCAAATCTTCATTATTTCCTTCCTTCCACTAGCTTTGGGTATTCTTTTCCTAGTTTCTTAAGTTTTAATGTTAGATTACTAGCTTAAGATCTCTTTTTTTTTTTTTTTTTGAGACAGGGTCTTGCTCTGTCACATAGGCTAGAGTGCAATGGCATCATCATAGCTCATTGCAACCTCAAACTCCTGGGTTCAAGTGATCCTTCTTTTTTTGTTGTTGTTTTTGTTGAGAAAGAGTCTCGCTCTGTTGCCCTGGCTAGAGTGCCGTGGCATCAGCCTAGCTCACAGCAACCTCAAACTCCTGAGCTCAAGCAATCCTTTTGCCTTAGCCTCCCGAGTAGCTGGGACTATAGGCATGCGTCACCAAGCCCGGCTAATTTTTTCTATATATTTTTAGTTGGCCAATTAATTTTTTCCATTTTTAGAAGAGACATACTCTTGCTCAGGCTGGTTTCAAACTCTTGACCTTGAGTGATCCACCCACCTCGGCCTTCCAGAGTGCTAGCATTACAGGCATAAGCCACCATGCCCAGCCTCAAGAGATCCTTCTGCCTCAGCCTCCCAAGTAGCTGGGACTACAGGTGCATGCCACCATGCTCAGCTAATGTTTCTACTTTTTTAATGGAAGCATTAATAGCTATAAATTTCTCTATAAGCACTGCATTTGCTACACCCCATAAAGTTGTTGTACTTTCAATGTCATTCATCTCCAAATATTTTTGCATTTCCCTTGTGATTTCTTCTTTAATCCATTGGCTGTTTAAGAGCATGGTGTTTAATCTGCCTAAATTTGTTAAGCTCCCCATTTTTCTTCTGTGACTGATTTCTAACTTTATCCTGTTGTGGCTGACAAACATACGGTATATGATATCTATCTTTTTAAATCTACTGAGACTTGATTTGTGACCTAACATATGGTCCCATCCTGAAGAATATCCCATGTGCACTTGAGAAGAATGTGCATTCTGTTGTTGTTGCATAGAGTGTTCTGTATGTCTGTTAGATCTAGTTGGTTTATTGTATTGTTCAAGTCCTATATTTCTTTACTTATCTGTTGTCTGGTTGCTCTATTAATTATTGGGAATACAACAGTGGACAAAATTAAGTTCCTACCCTCACAGAATTTACCTTCTATTAGTGGAGACAATATAAATAAAAGGACTGAATATAATGTAAATGTTAGATAATAAAAAGTGTTAAGAAGAAAATATAGCAAGGAAGCAGAATTAAGTAGGACAGCCAAGGGGCAATCTCCGGAAGTTTGGGTAAATACCTGAAAAAAGTAAGAGGGAAAATCATGTGAATAGCTCGGGGAAGAGAAGAGGCAAGGACAATGATAGTGGCAGCAGGAAGGAAGGAAAGTGTTTGAATTCTAGATATCTTTTTAAGGTAGAGCCAAAGGAAGGGGGTGGAACACAGGTAACAATAATACCTTAAATTCCCATGGAGTTGTATACTATAAATTGTGTCTTAATTACTTCCCTTACTCTACACTTCATTCTTTTAAGAAGTTATTGTCATAAATGAGGAAACTGAAGCCTATACCAATTAAACTTTTTGCTCAATATCATTTCTTACAGCAAGAATATCATTAAAACTTGGGTTATATGACAATGTCTAGTATTCTTCCCTACTATTATATTACTCTTCATTCAAAGCCGTTTCACAAACCTTAAATGAAACAACCACCACAAGTTTCCTAATAACTTAAGCATACTTTTGTACTGTTTGAAATTTGTCATAAAGTATACATTTTTAAAATTTATCTTCCACCTAAACCTCTACATCTTTACTATTACAGTTCATCAGCGGGGGAAAAAACACTGAGTCCCTGGCAGATCCAAAATTGACTCATGTATACAAACATACCTATGATCTCACACAGTCTTCGATGCCTTTACCTATACATTAAGGAGGAACCAGAATGTAATGCTACTGTACTCAGTAGGTCATACATGGAGAAAACCAACTTTCCAAAATAGCTCTTTCGAGTTTTCCCTAAGAAAAAGATATAGGAAAAAAAAAATGTAACCTTATTACATATTCCAAAGGTATGATATGTACCAAGTAATCTTGCTTGTTAACAGCGTACATAAACTAAAAAATCTGCAATAATCATCTATACTAGGGGTCAGTAAACTTTTCAATGAAGGGCCAAAAAGTAACTATTTAAATATTTTAGTTTTTGCAGCCCATATGGCCTCTTGTTGAAACTACACAGTTACTTAATTCTGCAGTTGTCACAGAAAAGTAGCCACAGACAATACATAAATGAATGGGTGCACTGTATTCCAATAATACAATACAGATGGAGGGCTGGATTTGGCCTGAGTGCTGCAGTTTATAGCCCCCTGATCTATAATATCTTGAGTCCATTTCCTTATGTAAATGGAAAAAAATGAAAGGTTACCAAATAAGATAACAAGACAATACATTATTTTTTCTTTAATCTTCAGCAAACCTCAAAACCTTTTAAGAAAATTAGATTTTTAAAAATCAATGTTTTTTTAATTTAATTATTATCATACAGGTATGAAAAGGTTTTTTTAAGTCTTTATTTTTTAGAATACATATTAAAATACTGATTAAATAATATGATATGTGGATCTGCTTCAAAATAACTCAGTGGAGGGAATAGGGGGTAAGAGGTACAGATAAAACAAAACTGGCCATGAATAAAATTGAAGTGAGGTAACAGGTGAATGGGATTCATACTATCCTATTGTTGTAAATGTTTAAAATTTCCAATAATAAAAAAATCAATAGGCCGGGCACGGTGGCTCACGCCTGTAATCCTAGCACTCTGGGAGGCCGAGGTGGGCGGATTGCTCGAGGTCAGGAGTTCGAAATCAGCCTGAGCAAGAGTGACACCCCGTCTCTACTATAAATAGAAAGAAATTAATTGACCAACTAACATATATAGAAAAAATTAGCTGGGCATGGTGGCGCATGCCTGTAGTCCCAGCTACTCGGGAGGCTGAGGCAGGAGGACTGCTTGGGCCCAGGAGTTTGAGGTTTCTGTGAGCTAGGCTGACGCCACAGCACTCACTCTAGCCTGGGCAACAAAGCGAGACATTGTCTCAAAAAAAAAAAAAATTTTTTAATAAAAACAAATCACTTTATAAACAATCTGGCAGGCAAATGATGAATAACAAATCTTGCAAAATTAACTATTTTCTTAGTTTCAGCACTACTGACATTTAAGGTCAGATCATTCTTTGTCATGAGAACTGTCCTAAGTGCTGTAGGATGTTTAGAAGCATCCTTAGCTTCTACTCTCTACACATGTCAGTAGTACCCCTCCAACACCATCCAGCTATAACAATTAAAAATGTTCCCAGTTGAGAGCCACTGTTTTAAACAACCTATACTGCTGTTTAAGAGACAATATTAATTCCTATATCCTAGAAAAATGATACTTTAATTAAAACATTTTTGTTTCGGTCTTAGGCCCTAAGTTATATTTATATTCCAACCCAATTTTTAAGTGTAATTTTTCCTTTACCAATTGGGAAACTGTGTTATTAATTTAACCTGATGTGCAAATATCCCTTTTTCACACTTCCACAAAATACATCTACCTATAATGGTTTTTAAAACAGAAAATGCACAGAACGTAAATCCAAATGAGAATTATGGTAGAAGTTCTATGTAACTCTCTGCTCTAGTTAACAGGTATATTGCAAACTAAAAGATAAATTATTTATAAATACCTAACCTACTGAACCTCACTCCAATCTTACCATGTTTATAGTATAAACGAACCATTTGTTTTATATTTAAGTTCAATTAAGAAAAAAGAAAAGAAAATCTACTCTTGAAAAACAGTGCTAACTTCATTCCTAATTTCAGAGCTGCACTCCCATTCTGCAGATCCCCTAATGTGAACAAAAATCTCTAGATATGCAAGTCAATAAATGTGATTCACCACATAAACAGAATTAAAAACAAAAACCATACCATCATCTCAACAGATGCAGAAAAAGCATTCGATAAAATCCAGAATCTCTTCAATGATAAAAATCCTCAACAAACTAGGCACAGAAGGAATATATCTCAAATTAGTAAAAACCATATATATATATGACAAATCCACAGCAAACATCATACCGAACAGGGAAAAGTTGGAAGAATTCCCCCTAAGAACTGGAACAAGACAAGGATACCCACTGTCACCATTTCTAGTTAACAAGAGTACTGAAGTCCTAGAACCAGAACAGTTAGGCAAGAGAAAGAAACAAAGGGTATCCAAACTGGAAAAAGGGAATCAAATTATTTGTTTGCTGACAATATGATCATATACCTAGAAAATCCTGAAGACTTCTTCCAAAAAACTCCTAGATTTGACAAATGAATTCAGTAAAGTCTAAGGTTACAAAAATCAATATAAACAAATCAATAGTATTTCTATATAACAATAACAACCAAGCTGAGAACCAAATCAAGAACTTAATCCCATTTATGATAGTGGCAAAAAATAAAATAAAATACCTTTAGGAATATATTTAACCAAGGAAGTGAAAGATCTCTAACAGGAAAACTACAAAACACTCATTAAAAAAATCAAAGTTGACACAAACGAATGGAAAAACATCCCATGTTCACAGATTGGAAGAATCAATATTGTCAAAATGATCATAATGCCCAAAGCAATCTATGGATTCAGTAAAATTCCTACCAAAATAACCAATATCATTTTTCACAGAATTAGAAAAAAAAAATCCTAAAATTCATATGGAACCAAAAATGAGTCCAAATAGCCAAAGCTATTCTAAGCAAAAAGAACAAAACTAGAGCCATCACCTAATCTGACTTCAAATTCTACTATAAGATTATCGTAACCAATACAGCATAGTACTGACATAAAAACAGACAGTATCCTAAGTGAAGTAACTTAAGAACAAAAACCAAATATCACATGTTCTCACAAGTGGGAGCTATGCTATGGGTATTCATGGTCACATGGAGTGGCATAATGAACACTGGGGACTCAGAAGAGGAGAGACTGGGAGAGAATCAAGGATAAAAATTACCTATTTGGTACAATGTACACTATTCAGGTGATGGGTACACCTAAAGCCCAGACTTCACTACTATACAACACATCCATGTAACAAAATTCCACCTGTACTCGCTAAATCTATTGAAATTTTACAAAATAATAAAAATTAAAATTAGGCAAAAAGGAATTTGGTTTTTCAGCCTCTTGCCTTAATTAAGGAGAAGAGCTTTGGTTTTTCAGTGTCACTGCTATTTTCACAACTGGATTCATGAAATAAAAAATGAGACATTCGACTCAGGGAATTACACTCCATTCCCCCAAATCAAACTACAATAACAAAATAATTACTTTCCATTTATAAAATACTAAAATTAAGTCTTTCTTTCATTACCAAAAAGCTTTATAAACACAAACTGGGATCCTAAATTCATAACCAAGAAACTTAAAAATTACTACTTAAAAATTACTACTGCAAAAGCAAAATCAAATTATATACATCTCACTCAAAAAGACATCATACTAAGAAAACTATCATATAGTTCACAGATACTTAATATGGTAATTTAAAATTCAAGTTCATTCTAAGCAAGAGAAAACTCCAACATCAAAGATGACTTATTAAGTAGGGCACAGTGGCTCGAGTCAATAGTCATAGCTACTCAGGAGGCTAAGGCAGTGAGATCACTTGAGCCCAGGAGTTCGAGACCATCCTGATCCATCAATTTAGACCTCAGCAATTCAAATTCTTATTGATCACCCACAGATGAGAGTATTTTTTGGACAAAATCAAAACATTCTGCCTAATTTAAATTTGATAGAATTTTACTTATCCTAAACAATCTTGAACTAAAGTAAAACAAACATGATTTTAATATAATTTTAGTAATGAATTTATAGTTAACTAAGACAAACTAAGCCATCCTTCACATTCCCAACTAGACAGTAAGTAATGTTTATTTCCCTTTTATAAGAATATGTCCTTAATTAAATTAAGCATATATACACACATATGGTGATAAACATGAACTGTAAGCTCTTCAAAGATCCACATTAAGGTCAAAAAACAGTGAGACTTTTTCCTTCTCACAGTCTCTTAGAGTAAAAGAAAAAGAAAAAAATAAGACTTAAAAAATGCTAATTTGGTTACCATAAAACAACAAAAAAGGCCTCTTGAGTGTCACAGAGATCAGGAAAGACCTAGACCTAGCAGATCTATATTCCTCTTCTCTCAACTTCCCTACGATGATTCCTGGGTAAATCCAACTTGGCTCCCAACAACACGGTGGCTCCACCACAGCAGCAGGAAACTCAACTCCTATCTTCACTAAGGGCCATGCCTAGAATATTGAGGGATCACACGAAAAAAAGAAATACTTTAAGCTGTCCCTTTCAAATTTTTATTTTCAATCAGAAAAGCCTTACGTAAATATTAAATTTAAATAATGAAAAAATCCAGGCCTGGCACGGTGGCTCACACCTGTAATCCTAGCACTCTGGGAGGCCGAGGCAGGAGGATTGCTTGAGCTCAGGAGTTCGAGACCAGTCTGAGCAAGAGCAAGAACCCCGTCTCTACTATAAACAGAAATTAGCCTAACAACTAAAAATAGAAAAAATTAGCTAGGCATGGTGGCACGTGCCTGTAGTCCCAGCTACCCAGGAGGCTGAGGCAGGAGGATCACTTGAGCCCAGGAGTTTGAGGTTGCTGTGAGGTAGGCTAACGCCATGGCACTCTAGCCCGGGCAACATGGTGAGACTCTGTCTCCAAAAAAAAAGAAAAGAAAAATTCCATCTCTTGGTATAGAAATTATTTCTAAGACATTAATTTTGACTTAAAATATTTTTCAAGTTTAGTTACCTCTGCTTCTACATCCACGTTTTGCTTCAAAAGTAACTTCAAAATGTCAACATGTCCATTCTGACTAGCAGCTTGCATAGCTGTATGGCCAGCACATTGCCCATTTACCTAAAAAAAAAAAGGATGAATGAACATCACAAATCAAAAAGAGCCTAGACATACAGGATACATATATATATATATATATATATATCTCCACACACACACTCACACATACATGTATAGTGTAGGTTTAAATCTAGTACACTGTATGATTCTACAAGAATAATTTAGGATGGTGTTCCATGTATCAGTACAGATACCAGAGACTCTTTAATTTAAAGAAAACAGGCAAGAATTTTTTAGAAAAACAAAAGTCCTATTGTTCAAAGAACTATAAAAGAACTGTTTAGCCAATCTGCAAAGTCAAAAGAAGAAAGGAAAGGAAAGAAGGGAGGGAAGAAAGGAAGTAAGTTAGTTTTGGGTATATACACTTCTTTTGGGATCATTATTATTATTATCTCAGAGTCCACAGTCCAGTGAAAAAAGCACTGAGGTGAATGGAAAACTTGAAAAGATACTGGCTGTTACAGTACAAATAAATTCAACTCAACAAATTTACCAGATACCGATTATAGGCAAACTACTATGAAGAACACATAAATGAGTTAGCAAGATGGCTATATACAATAAAGCAATATTGTATATAGCCATCTTGCTATACCACTTTTTCTTCACTTCAGATGTTGTTTACATGCATAACTTACCCATGGACATATCCAAGGCCAAGTGCAATTCTTTATTTCCACCTCTTTCACTCCCATCCATAAAACCATAAAAGATGGTTAAAGATGGTAGCCTAGCCACAGGTTTATATCTTATCCACCTAAAGCCACACTAAAATGATAGTAAAATAATGTAAAACATAAAAATCCATAAAGACAAAGAGAAAGGGAGAACATGTGAAAACTAGAAAAAATAACATATTTGTGAAAGAGACAAAACAGATGGGAAAGTGTTAACTGACTTTATAGAGAATAGGAAGCCAACATGTAAAGAACACAGAGAACCCCAGACAAACACAAAGCCTACAAACTACAAACACAAGCACACCAGAGGGCTAACAAGAAGGGCCCCAAGGATAAGTCTGATGTGCAAGTGGAATGGCCACGCTCTAGGCCACTCCTCAAACTCAAGGACAGGACACTAGCTGCTGTCCCGTCTCTACTATAAATAGAAAGAAATTAATTGGCCAATATATATAAAAAAAAAAAAAAAAAATCAGCCAGGCATGGTGGCACATGCCTGTAGTCCCAGCTACTCAGGAGGCTGAGGCAGAAGGATTACTTGAGCCCAGGAGTTTGAGGTTGCTGTGAGCTAGGCTGACACCATGGCACTCACTCTAGCCTGGACAACAAAGCGAGACTCTGTCTTAAAAAATAAAATAAAATAAAATAAAAATAAATAAATAAATAAATAATAAAAAGCATTCAGATCCCTGGATTCTTCCACACGGCACAGCTGAGCTACTGGTCCACCCATACATTAACAGAAACCTGAAAGTTTATTCTCTGGAAATGGCAGTCTCTAATCTATAGAAACCAGGCACTGTTAAGGGTGAGGTACAATATCAAAAAGAAAGTTTAATGTGAACATTTACATGCTGAATACTGAGAACCCAGCACTCTTCTCGTAGTATTCAAAAGGCTGGCAGCCAGGTTTATACCCTGTCAGCATAAGAATCAAGAGACCTCTCTGGGGAGTCACACCAGCTCAAGAGAAAAGACCTATCGGCCGATGCCTAGAGTGACCCAAAGAAACATCAACCAGATCACCCCACAAAGTCCACAGTTGACAAATGCACTCATAGACACAAAAGGTTCCCAACAAGCCATTTTACTATCTACTCCTATAGATGAAGAGATGACCAGACATCTGAGCAATGGCCTCTCACATGAAAAACAAAGATCAAAACAAACAGAAAAGTGTAACTTAGCGGAGACAAAAACTTTAGCAAAAATAAGGAAAAAAGTCTACTCAATAAGGAAAAAGATGATATTGCAACCTCTTTATATACCAATATGATACTGTAAAAAGTAATGTGAAAAGAACCAAAAACAAACCTGAAATTCAAAACTGATGGAATGAAAACCTTAAAAGGATTAGATGATTAAGTTCAGGAACCTCCTAGAAAGGAGGGAGAGAGGAAAAAAATAAGAACATTCAAGGAACAGTCCAGAATCAGAGAAATTAGAATAAAGGAAATCACCACTAAAAGAATTATAGAAAATTTATAGATATGAAAGACATGATTTCCAGCTTTAAAAGGTCAAACATCTAAAGCAACAGCTCCACAGCAGGGCACACCATTGTGCAAGTTCAGGATATTGACCAAAATAAGAGATCCGCGTGCTTGAGGGCAAAAACAGCTCATTTGTAGGATTAGGAATTGAAATATATGTCTTCTCAACAGCAATTATGGAATTATTCTGAAGGAAAATACTTCTAACCTAGAATCCTATTCCCATCTAAAACTTAACTGTAAGGTGTAAACAAACAAAAATTCAGGTATTAAAGGCCTATTTCCCATACATCCTTTCTCAGAAACTATGAAAAACTGTATTTCACCAAAAAGAGAACAAATGTGGAAACAAGAAATCCAACACAGCAGAGAGAAGAAAACCCTCGGGATGATGGATGAGGAGACATTCCAAAAGGGCTTCAAGTGCAGAGGGCAACCTGTCCAGATGGAGCATACTGGACACCCTGAGAGAAATTTCTATCAGAAGATGAAATGAATACATATCTGGTGTACCTAAATGTCTTGCGAGATTAGATAATTAAAGAGGAATGTAGGCAAGATTAGACAAAGAGGAATGTAGAAAGAAATAAATTAATCATAAAAATAGATTACTAACAAATGAAAAAATTTAAAAATTATGTGTAGTGTGAAGAAGGACTAGGAAACACCAAAAGCTGACCACAAGTTAACTTTTAGGAATGAAAGAAAATCTTTTTTTTATGTCTTTTTTTTTAATATCATCTTTTAATTGATAACATGTTGAAATAACATTTAAAATATATTGGGTTAGATAAAATCTATTTTTAATATTAATTTCAATGGTTTTTTACTTTTTTTGAACATGACTTCTAAAAAAATAAATTTAGATATATGGGTTGCATTGTATTTCTATCAGTACTGATTTGATTTTTGTTACCCAATGTATAGCCCACAGACTAGCAGCATTGTCATTACCTGAAGGCTCTTTAAAAATTCAAAATCTCAGGCTCCATCTCAAATCTACTAAATATAAACCTGAATTTTGACAAGTTTCCTAAAGTGATTTGTATGCACATTAAATCTAGAGAAGCATGGATCTAAACAACTATGCAAGATTAGTGTTTGCAGTCTATTCCCCTTCAATGCTACTTTTCTCTTACTGTTTTTTCTAAAACTATGTTCATCCTTATTTAAAATCTGTAAATGGTAAAAGTTAATACTAGCACAAAAGTGCAAACTTCTTACTTAGCCAATGTTCTAAATCTTAAGACAAGTGTGGACTACATGGGCATGTGCATTTGTCAAAACTGGCTGATTCACTCATTTCACTGTATGAAAATTATGTATCTCAATTTTTCAAAAAGGTCAATTATGAACTCCAAGGAAAATAAAAAGTTATGTAGGAAAATACAATTGAGTACACTCCACAGCTAAGTTAATGAATGTCATTTATACAACATGCACAAGTAATTCTGATCTAAACAAAATTATACTATAACCATATGAAGAAGCTGGAAAGAGTATGTATGTGTCTGGGAGGCAGGTGGTAAAAGAAAGCTGAATCCTCACCTTCTAACAGGTATCAAAAGATAACTCCTTAAAAAAAGAAAAAGACTGGCTGGGCGTGGTGGCTCACACCTGTAATCCTAGCTCTCTGGGAGGCCAAGGCGGGAGGATCACTCAAGGTCAGGAGTTCAAAACCAGCCTGAGCAAGAGCAAGACCTCTGTCTCTACTATAAACAGAAAGAAGTTAATTCACAAACTAAAAAAAAATATACGTAGAAAAAATTAGCCGGGCATGGTAGTGCATGCCTGTAGTCCCAGCTACTTGGGAGGCTGAGGAAAGACGATCGCTTGAGCCCAGGAGTTTGAGGTTGCTGTGAGCTAGGGCTGACGCTCTGGCACTCTAGCCCAGGCAACAGAGTGAGACACTGTCTCGGAAAAAAAAAAAGAAAAAGACAAAGACAAAAAAATTGAGACATAACAACTGAGGTATATTACCAGAAGATATTGAGGTTAATAGGAAGAACGTCAGCTAAAAGAGCCAAGAAAAGTTGCCTCTGAAGAATGGGAAAATGGGAGTGAGAAGGAAGAGATATTATTTTTCATAACAAACCTTACAAACAATTTCCCCTTAAAATTTTTAGTATGTATGACACTATTAAAAATAACTTTAAAATAAGTTACTAATTAAATGAAGGAAAAAATTACATCTGGTAAGATCTAAATCTGCTTGACAGAATTAGAAAATTTGATTCTATCTTTCAAACAGAAAAAATATTTGGTACTTCAATATCAAATTATTTGTAATATATGTCACAACTAATCAAAGTGCTGCGTTGTGCTGCTGCAACTGATGTCTCTAACAAAGCTAAAATGTCACATGAGATTATCGGAGAACTAAGACATTAATACCTTATAATTATAAATCTGATCTTCTTCAAAGTGTGTATTAATAAAATACTCAAAAACAAACAAATATACAAAGGTAGGCAACAAAAGCCCTTACACCACAGGATAATTCAAATTGTCACTCCAACTACCATCTATTGGCTGGCCCTGATAATGTTTTGGTGCTAGCAAGATACCAATGATAAACGCAAAGTACAACTAAGCTAGAATCAAATCTGCCCACTTAAAATATGGCTTGTCTGAATGGCAAAACCACAGCATAACCTAGGAAGGGTTACAAAACTATGAATACATGACCTCTAATTAATTTGCCTTATAAACTGTGAACAGTAAACTTTCATGGAAGGCTGGAGAAAAGGTGTAGATTAAATGTTTTGAAAAGATAGAAAACTGCTAATAAAATTTAGTAAAATATATTTAAAAGATGTCATAAAATTATTTACATGAGGAAAAAAAAAATCACTGAATTTCCAAAAAAACTAACCCCTTAAAAACCTAAATTTAAGTCTTGTCAATCATAAAATAAAAGTTATAGTATTAAATAAGAAAATGTCAATATTTCTTAGAAGTCAACACTAAAGAATATCTGATGTTTGCTTTAAAATACCTCAGAAAAACAAGAAAGAAGGAATAAATGGAGCACATGTAGCAAAATCTTAATAATTGTTGAGTAAAAGGTCCATTATACTATTTTATTTTTGTGTGTGCTTCAAAATAATTTTTAAAATGCTCACATCCAGCGGGCGGGGCACACGCAAGGCTGCAGTATCCAGGAGGACAAGCGGGCGCCGCACCTGCATAGCCAGGTGCAGTTGGAGAAATCATGGCCGGGAGCAGTTGGAGAAATAGACTCAGGCCTAGTGGCGTGGGCCCAGAGCCAGCTCTCTGCACTGGAATTATGGCTCTGCCATTTAGCAGCTGCGAGACCTTGGGCAAGTTACTGCCCTCCCTGTGCTGCTTCCTCATCAATAAAATGAGGATGATGCAGACTTTCTGACTGAGCAGGGCCATCCCAGCCCCTCCGGACAGCTTTTCCCCGGAAGCAGAGAACAGAACTTTGACCTCTGCTAGCATTTGTGGTGCTTGATGGCAGGCTTACCCAACACAGCTCTGCCCAGACTCACTCCCAGACCAGCCCTCACTGAGGTGGAGAATAAGAACACACCTGGAAGTCCCAGGGCCCCACCCACCACCTGAGGCACTGGAGTGCCTCTTCAGAGGAACAAGAGCTGGGTACAGGACCCAAAAACAACAGTGTAGCCTGCTCCTCCCAGCAAGCGCCACCTACAAACAGGGAGGACATTCTACACACCCTTTTACAGCATCTACTGACTCATGATATAGGGTGTGGTCAACTCTCACCCACAAACAACACCTACTGGCTCAGAGACTAAACAGGGCATGTCATTATCCAAATGAAAACCTAAAGGTAAGAAGCAACAACTGATCCAGATGGGAAGAAATCAGTGAAGGAACTCTGGAAATATGGAGACTCAAACAGAAAGCACACCCCCAAAGAGGAACACCAGCCCCATACAAATGGACATCAACCAAAATCCGACCACTAAAATGACAGAAGAAGGCCGGGCGAGGTGGCTCACGCCTGTAATCCTAGCTCTCTGGGAGGCCGAGGTGGGCGGATCGTTTGAGCTCAGGAGTTCGAGACCAGCCTGAGCAAGAGCGAGACCCCATCTCTACTATAAATAGAAAGAAATTAATTGGCCAACTAATATATATATAGAAAAAAATTAGCCGGGCATGGTGGCACATGCCTGTAGTCCCAGCTACTTGGGAGGCTGAGGCAGAAGGATTGCTTGAGCCCAGGAGTTTGAGGTTGCTGTGAGCTAGGCTGACGCCATGGCACTCACTCTAGCCTGGGCAATAAGGTGAGACTCTGTCTTAAAAAAAAATAAATAAATAAATAAATAAATAAATAAAATAAAATAAAATAAAATGACAGAAGAAGAATTTCGAACATGGATCATAAGAAAATTCAATGACTTGCAAGAGAAATTGGATAACCAACACAAAGAAAATGCAAAAAGATTCCAGGACTTGAAAGAAAAATTCACTAAAGAAATTGAAATAATAAAGAAAAAGCATCCCATTTTTGGAACATGTTCATAGGGTGGGGGTCCCTGGATCTTTGCTCACCAGACCCAAGCACTGCTTTGTGATGTCATTGCACAGTGCTGCTTGTCACCCAGAATACTACTATCATGTGAATTCTTTTTGTTATGCATGTATTCCTTAGTTTCTTTTTTTTTAATTATTCCCTTTTTTAAGAAAAAGTAATTTTCCGTTTATGAAGCAGTATAAATTAGATGCATTTTCAAATGGGTCCCTGTGACTATGTCATTTTAGTATGTCAACCAAGATAAAAGTTATATTGTACCCTGTATTTTGCCCACAGTGCCATTAATGGAACAGAGATTAAAGCCTGCTTTGACTTTGCAAAGTTAACTTGTATACGTTCTGTTCTCATTCATTCATTCTTCTCTCGAAAATCAAATGAATTCAGAGGGAACTTGGTCTAACTGCTTTTGTTTCAACTGCAGGCAGGGGAGCAAAAGGACATCATGGTGAGCATTAAGGAAAAAAATTGTTATTAGCAATTTTTATACAGAGAATGAGTCATTTTGAATAATGACTTAAAATTTTATGAAAAAATGTTCAGCACTTAAATGTGATTACTCTGTTTCTAAGAAAAAGTAAAATTACACACTGTTTTAAAAAAAAAAGAAAAGAAAAAGGGCCGGGCGAAGTGGCTCACGCCTGTAATCCTAGCTCTCTGGGAGGCCGAGATGGGCAGATCATTTGAGCTCAGGAGTTCGAGACCAGCCTGAGCAAGAGCGAGACCCCATCTCTACTATAAACAGAAAGAAATTAATTGGCCAACTAATATATATAGAAAAAAAATTAGCCGGGCATGGTGGCGCATGCCTGTAGTCCCAGTTGCTTGGGAGGCTGAGGCAGCAGGATTGCTTGAGCCCAGGAGTTTGAGGTTGCTGTGAGCTAGGCTAATGCCACGGCACTCACTCTAGCCTGGGCAATAAAGTGAGACTCTGTCTCAAAAAAATAAAGAAAAAGAAAAAGAAAAATCAAACCAAATTCCTGGAAATGAAGAATCAATTCAGAGAACTACAAAACACAGTGGAAAGCCTTAAGAACAGGGTAAATCAAACAGAAGAAAGAATCTCAGAGAGTGAAGATAATACCTTCCAATTAAATAAATCAGTCACACAGATAGAGCAGAGAAACAAGAGAAAAGAGCAAGGCCTACAAGAGATGTGGGATTATGTGAAGAAACCTAATGTGAGGGTTATAGGGTTACCAGAAGGGGAAAACACTCAAGGGTTGGATAAGCTATTTGAAGATATAATAGAGGAAAATTTCCCAGGCCTTGCTAAAAATCTCGATATACAAGTTCAAGAAGCTCAAAGGACACCTGGGAGATTCAATGAGAACAGGAAGACATCACAACATGCAGTCATCAGACTGACCAAAATATCAACTAAAGAGGCCCTTCTAAGAGCTGTAAGATGAAAGAAGCAAGTAACATACAAAGGAAAGCCAATCCAAGTAATGCCAGACTTCTCTACTGAAATTTTACAAGCAAGGAAAGACTGGGGCCCCATTCTCACTCTTCTGAAACAGAATAATGCCCAGCCTAGAATCTTATTCCTTGCAAAACTAAGTTTTTATACAAAGGAGAAATCAAGACATTCTCAGATAAGCAAAGACTGAGGGATTCACCAAGACAAGACCAGCCCTTCAAGAAGTACTCAAAACAGTGTTACCCACGGATCAGCACAATAAAAACTCACGAATGTAAGTCTACTCAAAAGCTAAAGATCAAAGCCCATATACTATAATGGCTCAAGAGAGAAAACAAGGCAACAAAGTTCAACCCAACATAATGAACAGAAATCTCCCCCACCTATCAGTTATCTCAATAAATGTGAATGGTTTGAACTCCCCACTCAAGAAACAGAGGCTGGCCGAATGGATAAAAAAATACAAGCCAAGTATCTGCTGCCTTCAGGAAACACATCTAACCTGCAAGGATGCAGTTAGACTAAAGGTAAAGGGATGGAGAACAATATTTCAAGCATACAGAAGCCAAAAGAAAGCTGGCATGGTGGTGCCGATTACAGACAACTTAGTTTTTAAATCAACAAAAGTAAAAAAAAAGACACAGAAGGTCACTATATAATGGTAAAGGCTACAGTTCAACAAGAAGACATAACAATTCTAAACATGTATGCACCCAACCTAGGTGCACCCAGATTCATAAAGCAAACTCTACTTGACCTAAACAAATGGATAAACACCAGCACCATGATAGCCGGAGACTTTCACACCCCACTGACAGCACAGGACAGATCCTCCGAACAGAAAATCAACAAAGAAATAGTGGATTTAAACTGACATTTACAGGACATTCTACCCCAAAACCACTGAATATACGTTCTTCTCATCAGCTCATGGATAATTCTCTAAGATTGACCATATCCTAGAACACAAAGCATATCTTAAACAATTTAAAAAAATAGAAACTATACCATGTATTTTTTCAGATCACAATGGAATAAATGTAGAAATCGACCCTAATAGGAACTCTCATTTCTACACAAAGTCATGGAAACTAAACAACCTTTTGCTGAATGATCACTTCATAAACCAGGAAATCATGATGGAAATCAAAAGATTCTTTGAACTAAATGACAAAGGTGACACAAGTTATCAAAACCTGTGGAACACAGCTAAAGCAGTCCTAAGGGGAAAGTTCATTTCCATAAATGCCCATATCCAAAAATCGAAAAGATCACAAATAGACAATCTAATGAATCATCTCAAAGAGCTGGAAAAAGAAGAACAGGCCAACCCCAAACACAGCAGAAGAAGAGAAATCATTAAGATCAAAAAATCGGAACTAAATGAAATTGACAACAGAGAAACTATACAGATGATTAATAAAACAAAAAGTTGGTTCTTTGAAAAAATAAACAAAATTGACACACCTTTGGCTAGACTAGAGAAAAGCAGAAAAGAAAAATCTCTAATAAGCTCCATGAGGAACAATAAAGGAGAAATTACGACTGATGCCACGGAGAGACAAGACATAATTTATGAATACTACAAAAACCTCTATGCATACAAACTGGAAAATGTGGAGGAAATGGACAATTTCTTAGAAACACACAGCCTCCCTAGGCTCAACCAGGAAGAAATAGAATTCCTGGAACAGACCAATATCAAGTACTGAAATTAAAACAGCAATAAAAAACCTTCCTAAAAAGAAAAGTCCTAGACCAGATGGTTTCACACCTGAATTTTACCACACCTACAAAGATGAAGTGGTGCCTATCGTGCAGAAATTATTCCACAACATCGAAAAGGAATTCTCCCCAACACATTTTATGAAGCGAACATAACCCTGATACCAAAACCAGGAAAGGATGCAACAAAAAAAGAAAACTACAGACCAATATCCCTTATGAATATAGATGCAAAAATTCTCAACAAAATCCTAGCCAATCGAATCCAGGTGCTTGTCAAGAAAATAATCCATCATAACCAAGTGGGCTTCATCCCAGGGATGCAGGGATGGTTCAACATACGCAAATCTATAAATGTAATTCACCATATATACAGAAGCAAAAACAAAGACCACATGATCCCCTCAATAGATACAGAAAAGCATTTGACAAAATTCAACACCCTTTTATGATAAGAATGCTCAACTAAATAGGCATAGACATGGCTTACCTAAAAATGATACAAGCCATATATGACAAACCCACAACCGATATCATACTGAATGGGTTAAAACTGAAAGCATTCCCACTTAGAACTGGAACAAGACAAGGTTGCCCACTATGTCCACTACTATTTAACATAGTACTGGAAGTCCTTGCTACAGCAATCAGACAAGAGAGTGGAATTAAGGGCGTCCAAATGGGAGCAGAAGAGATCAAACTCTCACTCTTTGCTGATGACATGATATTATACCTAGAAAATCCCAAGGATTCAAGCAAGAGGCTCTTTCAACTGATAAATGAATTTGGTAAATTCTCAGGATACAAAATCAACACACAGAAATCAGAGGCATTCATATACGCTAACAACAGTAAAAGTGAGAACCAAATCAAAGACTCAATTCCCTTCAAAATAGCAACAAAGAAAATAAAGTACCTAGAAATATATTTAACTAAGGAGGTAAAAGCCCTCTACAGGGAGAACTATGAAACACTGAAGAAGGAAATAGCAGAGGATGTAAACAGGTGAAAGAATATACCATGCTCACAGGTCGGCGGAATATTGTTAAAATGTCTATACTACCCAAAGTGACCTACAGAGTCAATGCAATTCCTATGAAAATACCATCATCATTTTTCATGGATATAGAAAAAATAATTTTACGCTTCGTATGGAACAAGAGAAGACCCTGTATACCAAAATCAATCCTAGGCAATAAAAACAAAATAGGAGGTATCAATTTACCAGACTTGAAACTATACTATAAGGCTATAGCAATTAAAACAGCTTGTTACTGGCACAAGAACAGGGACACTGACCAGTGGAACAGAACAACAGAGAATCCAGATATAAAACCATCCTCATGGCCGGGCGCGGTGGCTCACGCCTGTAATCCTAGCTCTCTGGGAGGCCGAGGTGGGCGGATCGTTTGAGCTCAGGAGTTCGAGACCAGCCTGAGCAAGAGCGAGACCCCATCTCTACAATAAATAGAAAGAAATTAATTGGCCAACTAATATATATAGAAAAAATTAGCCAGGCATGGTGGCGCATGCCTGTAGTCCCAGCTACTCGGGAGGCTGAGGCAGCAGGATTGCTTGAGCCCAGGAGTTTGAGGTTGCTGTGAGCTAGGCTGACGCCATGGCACTCACTCTAGCCTGGGCAACAAAGCAGACTCTGTCTCAAAAAAAAAAAAAAACCATCCTCATACTGCCAACTAATCTTCGACAAAGCAGACAAAAACATACAC